>JAURVB010014416.1:0-39143 GCA_033002965.1 Piper betle | reverse complement strand
TATATGATTGTTTAAAATCTAGAAAACCTTTATTATAAATTTTAGTTGGAAGTGGTACCTCTAGGAATGGTCTATTTATTTAGTTTCTATTCAATATTATTATTATACATTATTTCGTTCAGTGTCTCTTGGATCCGACAAATTCTAAGTTTTCTCTTAACTAAGCTCGTGAAGAAAGCCATCATTACAACCAAGATATCTCTGCAGTGGGAATTTCGTCAGAAGCTAAACCAAATTGCCTCACGCCAACCATGGCCCCTGAGGACTCACCAGGCCTTTGGACTCCACCACTTACCTAAGTAGCCCTAATTCAGCCTTAGCTCTAATGCCAAGTTAATCTTAAACACACAAGATTTCGCCCGATCATTAAACCATGAACAAAATATAATACATATAAAAGATATAATAAACACAACTTATTATAAACAAAATTAAGACATTAATATACATAGAAATAATATAATAAAAGGTTGTATGGTATTTAAAACAGAATAAAAATATATAGTTCCAGAATAGGAACGATTATAGTTCCACAAAGGAATGGGTTCAAGAACTTAAAGCTTATTTTTATTGTTTGATAAACTTTTACAGCAATTTAGCTTACACACAAACACTCATATCTTACAATAACTCATTTTACAAACACTCGGTAAACAAATCTCACACCAATATGTACATGTAATTGCAAGCTGGAGTTCATAAAATAAAGAAAGAAAATATTTGGAGAAAATACGGAGAAATCAAAGAGATCAGAGAGATCAGGAGAGATATCAGAGGAGAGATCAAATTCCTAGAGAAGTGGTAGAAACTAAGAGACTTGAGAGAAAGAAACTGAGAGAGAGAGAGTTCCAGACTTCCCAAGACGGATTCTCTTCTCTATTTATAGAGAGAAAAGATGACCCAACAAACTGGTACCCAATTACCGGATAACTTGCTGACATGTCCTGATAATGTTGACGTGGTAGATTTCAGTAGACGTGGCAGATAAGGGATGACGTGGTAGTGTCAGTGGTAGATCATAGATGACGGGGCAAATTATCATGTGGCAGAGTGACGTGGCTTGATGAGAAAGAATTTGTGGTAGTCTTGGTTGCATATATATTTGCGGATGTAAGAGCAAATGGATGGACCGGTGATATAGCAGGATAGGTAGGAGATGTTGCAGATAATGTTGAAGGAACTTCAGCATCCCGACATTTCCACTAGTGTAGGGGAATATCCTCTATGTGAACATTGATTAGCATAATTACCAGATTCACCACAATAGAAGTATTTTGTTATTGATGGTGAATTATTACAATAATTAGCAATATGACCAATATTTTCACAAATAAAACATTGAAAGTCTTGTGTTGTTAATTCAGGTTGTCCATAGCCTCCAAGGAGGGGCGTAGATGGGGTTGCAGTTATAGTAGTAAGTACATTATCAATGTACTTTTGACTCATATGAATTGGGAGTCAACAATTTCAACTTTAGGAGTTTTCTGAGATCCATAAATATCCAAAGTATATGGAATACAAATTGCATCATCTTCAATTATCATGGGATTCTTATGCTTAACTTGTAAATATTACAAATATACATTAAGGGGCAGTGCTAGTGGGTACACTGCAGACACATTTGCTGTTGGTGGTTGTGACTCTAAAGCAGACGCAAAGGTAGACACAAGAGTTTTTACCTTAGAGGACAGAGACAAAACATCAAAAAATAAAGCCTTTCCTTTTTCTTAGAAGGATTAGGTAACCAATAGAGAGAAATAGGAGAATTAAACTTATCCTATCATCTAATATAAATTTTATGAGCCAAAGAAGAGATTGGGTTATCCATAATTTCAACATAATGGAAACAAAAGTTTCAAGACAAAATCCATGGAATCTTATCATAAAATACAAATTGATAAAAATATAGCCCAAATTAGGGTCAATATGTTCATAGAATAATTTATATTGTTTATTAACATAAGGTGGAAGGAACTGAATATCAAGACCAAAATCTCCAAACTATTGAACAAACCAAGAAGGGAGTTGAGATAATGATGGAGTGTTAACCCTAATGAATCATGAATGTTGACCAAAATTATTTTTGTATAATAAGACCTTATCAAAAGTTTTCATATAATCTTAATAGTTATATTCATTGGGAAGTCCATGGGGAAGAATAATATCATATATTTTCTTTATAGCATTAGGATTTTTATATTCACTCATAATGATAACTTTTTTAATAATTATTTTATTATAAATAATAGATGTCTCATATTGATCAAGATAGAGTGTTTGATGAGCTACCAAGTTTTTGCGAAATTTATGGGTAATTTCACAAGAATGAGTATCTTGTAGGATGAGTTTAAAATAATATCTAATTTTTTAGAGGAGGAATGAGAAAATTGCAAAATTACTTTAGCAGCCAAAAGAGTTGAATCTTCCTGTTGCAAGACATGAGTATAGTCCAGAAAATATAGATACAAAAGTGGTTGGTTTCTGATTATATGGACTTAATATTCCGTTGGAGGAGTTACAAGCACAAGGTTTTGCATCATCAATCTTAAAATCTTTTTCGTAATTAGGACTATTAGAGACACATCAATCTTTGGTTGAGAGACATATCATGAACCGGAATTGTAACGCTTTAAAGTACTGAATTTAAAAACAGCGAATGCAGGTTTGGTTAATTGTCTAATAATAATATAGTAATATAATATGAGATCTTATCAGATCAGATCGGAAGCCGATTCAGAAATGTCGACATTTAGAGTGTGGCCAACGTGATATTGGAATATAGTATTGGTGAAAGTTGTGGGTCCACATATTTTGGCTTTTATAATGATTGTAACGCTTCCAAAAACTCACGTCAGAACGAGTAAACGTCCAAAGCAACGTGACAGACGCTTTTTTGTTCTTCATTGTATATTATTCCGCATACTTTTTTTGTTTTTTATTTATTGTCTCACATACACTCGTGTATATAAGCTCTCGATTCTTCAAGCCATCTCAAAATCAATGTGTTGGATTCTCTTCGGCTTAAATTCATGCTTCTTGAACTAATGCTTCTACAAATTTTTTATCTGAATAAATAAACTTATAATTTCTAAATAATAAAAATAATCAATCAAGTAAACTAAGTAATAATAATATAACTTCTCAAAATAATCCGATCAAAGCTCCAGCTCCTAAAAATGCATTCAAACTGACAAGTACGTAGAAGTAAGGTAATTTGGAACAAGTTAAAACAGGAACATATATAATATTCGGCGATGAAAATTGTCTAAGCATAGCAGCAGCATGATTACAACATCAAAGTTTTCTGTGCGAGTGCTTCGTGATCATCGTAGTTTTGCTTCAGCTCCAATTCTATAGGCATCAACCTTTCTCCTTTCCGAAAAGGTTTAATTAGAAAAATTTTGCTCATTATATATTGTTTTATGGCTGCTCGATACCAGACGTGGGGTGGTATTCATATGAAGGAAAAGCTGTTGTAAAAGAAGACAAAAACGTCGAGCAATGCAAAAACCGCGGGGGCAGTAGTTTCATCCATCTCCTTTGTATAATGCGATCACGTCGACACTGACATCACTCCTCCAAATTAGCTTCCCAACTTCTATCATCAAGGCCTTTTTCTACTTAAAATAACTTGCAAAGGGTAAATTGGTTTATGGGGCAGCAAGAGGATCGGAAGTGATGTTGGACTCATCACAAGCAGCAGGGTAGATGTAGATGGGGATGACAGATTCAAAGAATGAAGAATGTTGAGCGATCAAAACATCATTCCCTTTGTTTACTTAATTGACTGCTTCGGTTTACAATGATAATAACTCCATGGGTTCATTGAAACAAGAATTGAAACGACAAGCTCTACACATTACATGCGTAGTATATACTTCTTCTCTTCCTTTACACTAGCTGAAAATAACCTCTTGCAAGTCGGCCACTACTTTACCACTGCTAAGCGATGGCAAAATTTAATGTTGCATCTTGTTTTAAAAAATATGACAAAAGCCACCGTGCGTGGTGGCAATATTCAATTTTTTAAACTATTTGCCATTGTTTTGCCATCGCTAAGCGGCGACAAAATTTAACACTGGATTAGCTATCGCTAGATGTGTCAGTTGCTAATTTTTTTAATAAAAAACACAATGATAGCCACTAATTATGGTGATTCAATTTCGCTCCTCTGCCACCACTAAGCCGCGGCGAGATTCTTTATTTTCAAAATAAAAAAATTCCCGCCCTTATTTTAATCTTTTTATTGAAATGAGATTAAAGGCCACATGCAGCACGCTGGCCACCACCACCCCTCGGCCGCGCCACCAGTTCCCTCCTTGGCCACTGCCATCGCCTTCCCTGCCACTGCCACCGTCATCCCCGCCCTCGGCCGCCCACCGCCATCCCCGCCCTAGGCCGGCCACCACCATCCTTGCCCTTGGCCGGCCACCGCCGTCCCCACTTTCGCCATCCCACCACCCATCGTTTCTCACCACAGACATCGCCGCCATTGCCTCCCCTGGCTTCCACAGCCGTCCCTACCACCACATCCCTGTGCTGCCTCGGCCGCCCGCTCCTACCACAGTCCTGCGCCAGTTGTTTGCCTTGCCGGATAGCCAACCTCGTCAGTGACCAGTGTTGGCGAGGACAATTTAATTTTTTTAATATGTATATATATATATAGGGCAACGCTAGTATGCACGGCCCATTTGACGGCATATCAGGGCTGCCCTTTGTGGGCCATTGGATCTGATCCAACAGCCCACAATACTCCCTCCCCTCGGTCACGGTGCGCCCCCTCCCTCCCGCCTCCCGCTCCGCCTCCCACCCCCCACCCTCCTGCCCTCCCGCTCGACCATTGGCAGCCGGCCATTTCGGCCCACCCCCAACTGCCGCCCCTGCCACCACACCACCCACCCCCTCCCCCCCACCTCTACCTCCCACCCTCCCACCCTCCTGCCCTGCTCGCCTGGCTCGCCGGCCGCTGCCATTTTTGGCCCACCGCTGTAGTCGGGCCCACCTTCATTCGCCGTCCCCTGCCACCACCACCCTCCCCCGACCTTCCCGTCCCCACCCACCGCCCACCGCCTATCGTCGCGGCTCCCCCCCTGCCCGGCCTTTTTGCCCTAGCTCTATTAGTAGGGCCGACTGGCTGGCAAAGGGCGGCCGGTGGCAAGGTCGTCGGTAGTCGGGTGGCGCGGCAAGGAAAATAGAGGCAGAACAGAGGGAGAAAAAATGAGTGGGGGTAGTTTTGTAATAAAATTTTAATTTGTTCTTGATTCGATTCAATAATTAGAAATATATTACGAAAAATATAAAAAATATAATAAAATATGATAAAATAAAATTATCGAGTTATAGTAGATTATTTTATTTTCTGGTATTTTATTCTATTTTTTCATATTTTTTAAGATGCATTTCGTAATGTTGACACGAGTAAGGAAGGAAATAGGTACAAGTAGTTTCATAATAAAAATTTGACTCGCTCTTGATTTGAGTCAATATTACGAAATACATCTTAAAAATATAAAAAAATACAGTAAAATAAAATAATCGAGTTCTAATAGATTATTTTATTTTATGGTATTTTACTTTATTTTTTCGTAATATTGACAGTCAATATTATGAAATACATTTCAAAAAATATTAAACAAAAAAACTGGCTCGATCTCGACTCGAGTTAAGTATATAAAGAATGAACTCGTTATTGACTCGAGTCAAGTCAATAAAAAATTAACTCTGTCTCCTCTCAACTCTATTCTGTGAAGGCTGAAGGTCAAAAAATAAAATTATTTTATCTTTTAAAAAATTTATGTCGTAATAAAAACTTGACTCGATCCTAACTCGAGTAAAATTTTTATTACAAAACTACCCTCCCATATTTCTTCCCCCTCTGTTTCGTCGCTCACCCCACCACCGACAACGTTGCCACCGGCCACCCGCTGCCCAACTCTGTCGCCGCCTCTGGGGTGGGTGGGCCAACTGGAAAATGCGGGCAACAATGGGGCGCTAGTGGCCGCGAGCGGGCAGAGCTCATTGACAGTGGGCAAGGGGGCTGGGGGGCAGGGTCGTGGTGCCGACTAGGGGGTGGAAGGTGGTGCCCGAGGCAGGGGAACGCGGGGGCCCGGCTGTGGGCAGGGGCAGGGGAGGAGGTGGTGGCCCAGGGAGGTGGGGAGCGACACGGGGGTGCCGCCATGGCTGCGGACGAGGCCAAGGGGCCAGGGCCGGGGGCAAGGTGGCGGCGAAACTGGCGGTGAAGAGGAAATGCAGAGTGGATTGTGGGCTGGGGAGGGAGGGCGGGACCGGGGTAGCAACGGAAACCGTCAATGGAGAAGGGGAAATGCACAATGGATTGTGGGCCGTGGGATTTTGATCCAACGGCCCACAATCTATGCGCTGCTATGCGCTACAAAAACATTGTGGCTCATAGGAGATTTTTTGTATATATATATATAATTTAACATGGGATATAACCATGGCTTAGCCACAAGGGCAGTGGTTAACATTAGCCACGGCCTCCGGTGGCTAAATGGATAGTCCCAGCCACAACTACCACTGGCGACACTGGTGGCAATATCCCGTTGCTAAGTTTATTTAACCACGGGATTTTTCCAAGTGTTAGTTCTTATACGAGCTAATCCTATCTTTTTCTTACACAACAAGAAGTCCACACTTTTATAGTCAATAAATATAACTTTGATGAGACATACAATACCTAAATAACCACCCTAATGAAACAACAATTCAAATAGTAAAAACACTAATTAAGCTATATAGTGGGGCGGCGTCCGTAATAAACTTTTATGCACAATAAATATATAATTTAGAAGAAGATAATAAGGCTGCATGAGACGAGAAAGCTTTGTAAAGGCTTTTCAAAACTTGAATAAAAGTGTAAAACCCACACGATGATATCTAGAGCTGCTAACTTGTGTTCAAACTCGAGCTCGAATAGTTCGAAACTCTGTTCGAACTCGACTTGAATATCTTTTTATGCGTTCGAGCTCGAATATACTTAAATTGTTTAATTTTTCCGAGCTCGAACCCAGCTTGTTCGTGAACTCGAAACCGACTCGATTAAAAGTCAGAAGTACCTCACTTAAATAAAATGTTATCAATGTAGATTGAACCCACAACCTTAAAGTCATTAACTTGAATACTTACTATCTCAACTATCTCACTTCTTTGTTATTATATTGTATATATATAAATAAACAAATAAAATATAAAAGCTATATTATTATATTATTTTATCGAGTCGAATTCGCGTCGAGCTACGAGTCGAGTTCGAGTTATAAGTGAGTCGAGTCGAGTCGAACATCACCTTGCTCAAGCTCGGCTCGTAAGATTTGAGTTTGAATCGAGTTCAAGTTCGAGCATTTAAATGTCGAGTTTCGAGTCGAGTCAAACCGAGCCGAACGTTAAATGCTTATAAGCTGACTCGCTCAATTAGTAATGCTAATGATACCATCCAATGAAAGCATAAAGCCCTCACAAAAGAATGACGCAAAGAATCATCCACCAAACTAAACCACCCTTCAAGACTTGAATAAGAACGAAAAACAAGCACAGTAAGAGATCAAAAATAAATAAATTAAGGACTACCGAGAAGGTGATATAGAAGATGGAACAGGCCGTGACGACATAGGATGGTAAGAAGTCAGTAAAATATTGTAGGAATAGTGGCCTTCTTTTATTGAACGGATTCACCGTAGCTGGAGCAGCTATTCTGAGTATTCTAAGGAGAAAAAAGCAAAACAAAACCAGCACGATCCATCTCCTACACGGCCTAATTCTGAAACTCCAAAGCCTGACCAAGGAAAGCAACAAAGGCAATTGTCTTCTATCATTTCTCTTCATTTTCTTTATTACCAGCTTTTTAGTTGATTTACACATGATTCACAGTTTCTTTATTAGAGCGATATGATTCATAGCTATTTATTGTAGACTTTGTTGCCTATCATGTAATATCAATCATCCAGCCAGGATGATATTCTCGCCGAGCACTGTGAAGAAGTTACGGGAATGGTGAAAATTACCAAGGTGCATTTACCTTTTCCCCTCCGCTATATAAATTAAGATTCAATAAGATGATATTCTTGTCCACGGTAAAAGATGATATGAAATTGATAAGTCTCGACTTATTGTGACATGATTGAACCAAGGAAGCAGACTGTACAATGACATGGAGAAGAGATCCCCAAGAAACAAGTGCAAGACAATTTCGACTGAGGGTCATTTCCGGGACAAGATAGAAGAAAAAGTTTCCTATGCGAGGGGCAAGAGCAGCTTCGCGGTCAATACCTATCTTTGATTCGTTCTCAGAGAGCCTGTCAAATGAAGGCCAAGGAGACGGAGGAGAGGAAGATCACCTGAAGAAGAAGAAGCCACTATAAAGAAACAAATGGGACTAACAGACGTACCCCTGTGGAAATGAATATTATAATCGGAGCCAACAAGGACGAAGATGAATTTTCACTTGGACAAGAAAAATCTGCAACGGTGTCGCTACAGAGATCAAAAGAGCAGACTTTACAGATGAAATAGAGGGCGACATAAATACTGAATCTTATGTAACAAATGATTATCGGGTGAAATATGATCTTCAAGTCATGCCGGCGAAACTGAAGCAGAAGGTTCAGCTCTGAAAGAAATACAATAGGAACTCCGTTGTCCTCCATGAATCAATGAACTGGAACTCAAGAGTCTTCCATAAATGTTGTGGCTTGGAAAAAAATAAATTATTAATCAAAAAATAAACCCTATTGTTGACATGATTGGCCCATGAACAAGTACAGAATAAGCAATTGTTGGGCATTCATCATTCTCCCAGCTGAGCTAGTAATCTTATTCTCATCTGTTTCTCACTTCGAAAACTTTAAAATTTTTCTCTTCCTTGACCAAACACATATCTTTACCGAAACCAATAGCAAATTCAATTTGAATTGCCTCAAAGAATACGCAAAAGGATATCCTATGTTTGCCTAATCGAGCCAATATTGACAAGTTGCATCTGTTTTAACAGCAAGCAAAAGATATAATTTAAATATTTTGGCTTATGTGCTATGGCTGTGATCATGACACTCATCTGTATACATATATCTCACCCAACCTTGCTCCATTTGGTGCCGCTGGGTAACCTTCCATGACCTCCATATTTACATTAAAAAACTCAACAATGACTATCGACTAGAAAATTAGCTCCAAAAAAAAATTTATCTGCAATAAATTTTCTAATCTGGTTATAGATGATGCCGTCATTAACTATATGACGAATTGTAACTTCACTTAGCATTCAAAAATCTCACGGTTATCAAGCGAATTTGGCCAGCTACAACCTACTGACCAACCCAGGACACCCAGAGCTAAATCCACGCTTGAACAAGCATCAACCTGTAATCAGATAACAGTCAATATGAAAACACTTGTAGAGATAATCAACGATGCGATCACTAAACATTTACCAGAGAGTCAAAGCTGCACTCGATGTGGAATAACATGACTCCCATACCCCTTCTCCGGTCAATATCAGCCTGCATAATTATGTGAAAGGTATGTATATCATAGCGCATTCTCGGCATTAGCAAAGCCTGAATATAGCTGGATTAGTCAAATTTCACTTCTATATTTGAAATGTCCACGAGACCACTCACCACACAAGAACAGATGGTGATTCCTGCAACTGTCAAAGCAGACACAACGTCTGCCATCATCCCTGTAAACATCAAAATGTTCAAAATAATGATCAGCACTCATAATGGGAAGCAAAGAAATAACATAAATTATTCAGCTAAAGCATTGCAGTATCATTTCAACGGCTGTGTAACTGGAAGTCCAGCTTTTGGGAAGGAGAAAAAGAACCTTTTCTGTCTATACATATAGCACATAACCACTGAATTGAACATCCTTCGACATTATGCCATGCAGCCACCTTACTAGCTTGCCAACTATCCAACCCAGGTAAGACTTCTTTGTACATTGGGATGTTACAGAAGATCGCCTCTGATTTTCTTTTTAGTTGTAATGATGTTGCTCCATTGATATTTAAACTCATCCCTTTTACCTTCTTATTGTGTTTCCCGTTAACCTTATGAACAGGACACCAGTTTGGAGTCTTGAGAAGATCCTCATGAGTTGTCATATTAGCTGAGGACTCGGAAACATTCATGAGTATTTTCTTCCAAACAGAACTCTTCTCTGGGGGCAATCTGTAAATTGGCTTTGCAGAAGATATCTCATCTTCCAGATCTGCAACAAAATTGATTACTGTCTCTGCAGTTATTTCCGATGCTGAAAGTGCAGCTTGCTCACGTAGGAACTAGTTGGAGGAAAGTTAGACCCAATTAGATAATACAAAAAATAAGCTCTTAAGTTGTATACAAAATAAACAGTTAAAACTGTACTTTGATGATCTTGTGTCTAGCACTTCGAGTTTTAGCATGTTGCAGCCACTGCTGATGCCTCTGAAAAGCTGATCTGCTGGACAAAGCCTGAGATGTTAACAGTCAACAAGTTAAACAGGGAAAATAGTTTTCAGTTTCATGGAGAAAATATAACTCTGCCAATGTTTGTGCATTGCGGGTCCTATGCCCAGAAAAAGAGTGAGAGTTGGCATCAAGAAAGGCATCCCTGACCATTCAAAATTTTACCAGTTGTAATGACACAGATTGTAGTTTATGAACCATGTCCCCGACATCCTTTGAGCATCAGGTGGCTTATTAATTTACAGAATCAACCATTCACAAATAAGAAAAACAGATGGAAGATATTTGACTGGTCAGACCATAATCAATAAATAAAATTGGTAAAGGAAGGTCATTGTATGGTCACATTGCAAAATACTTGGAAAATGAGACATACATCACAGTGAACTTCTGATAATTTTTGAACAAGGAAACAAAAATCACCACAATGGGACAAATTGGGACTAGCACCACCCTCCAAAACCTTGAAAACAGTAATATGGCATAGGCCATTTGCGGAAAACTAAAGTAGATTTTCAGTATTTTGAAATTTTAATGGTCCAGTAGAAAAACTACACAGCCTCTTTACATTCAAATTACAGTTAACTTCCAGAGTGATTACAGGTATAAATAAGATTTGGCTTAGAAGACAAATCAAGTTAACATTTCCACTAATGCGCAAGTCATTCATGCTGTTTTATAAGACTAAATTAGCATAGGTGAGCCAAAACATATCATGCCACAAAATGCACTATAAAACAAGTGAAGTGTCCTTACATTGTAAGTGATTATCTCCACAACTTCAGCATTAGAAAGTACATGCATGGGAGAGACAAGATTACCATTCACCTGCAACAGATAAAAAAAGAATCATTTTAGACTAAGGTGCTGCCTGCTCATAAAGGAATTCAATTCCATCAAAGGAACATTACAATCAGAGTGGTTGCCTTTACAGACCTTTGCAGCTACCATTTTATTTCCAATCTCAGTATGTATAAGATATGCATAGTCAATCGCTGTCGCACCCTTGGGTAAGTTTTTTATCTGAACCACAAGAAAGATCATGAAATGAATTGATACATGATCAAACAAGGGAAGAAGAGAATTCAAATTTTCAGTTAAGCCCGACCTCCCCTTTTGGTGAAAAGACAAAAACTCGACTTCCCAACAGGTCCCTGGTGACTGTATCTACAAATTCCCGGGAACTCATGTTACCAACAAATTCTTCTTGCCACTCTCTGATAGCGTTAAGCCAACCAATCTGCAAGAAAGACAAAAAAGTGGAAAGAGTGAGTTTGTAGATAAGTAGTTGAAAATTAGAAGATAATTTAGGCAAGAATGTTCAAATATCTCACCCTAAGCGCGAATCCAGTGTTATCGAGGCATGCAGTTTTTCCTCTTGACTTCCTTGCACTCATTGGGTTGTGCCCAACCAGATTACCAACAGATCCTCGTCCACTGTAGTGAGCAGCGATGCCTCTTTCAGCAATCAAATCCATCTCCTCCGTCCTTATCTATCAGTTGTGAAGAAAATGCAAGACAAATTATTTTGCTGGAAATGATCTATATAATATTGAAGAGAAGATCCCAAGTGCACATTTAAATTTTATATTTGACGGCACAATTAATTGAAGGCTCAAAGGTATTATTCAGGGGATCAATAAAAGGCAAAGAACTGATTAATGTCAGTTACAATTACACCCAAAAAGCATTTATACTTATTGATCTTTCACCAAGTAACAAGGTTACCTGTACTTCTAGTCTGAACATGCTTTCATATAAAAATGGTATCACGATCGTATGAAGGGACTGATAACCATTAGGTTTTGGAGTAGCAATATAGTCTTTCATCTGCAATGCAAATAATCAAAAAATTATTTGAATTTTCTAAAACATTATAATAAAAAATGAGAAATTCCACACAAACAGTTGAACCATGCTTTGAGTAGTATTTCATTCAAAAGACACCTCAGGCCATAGTCAAAGAATGGTGATGCACAACTAGGTGAGGCCCATTTAAAGACTCAGATTCGACATTCTTCTATACATGAAAACTATCCTGACATTATTTTTTTGTATTATATAGATTCTTTTACCTAATGTCAGATTATGTTTATATATTTCTGTATTGCATTTATTTCAAACTTTTGTGGATTAGCTTTAATTCCTACAAATCTTATGTGAAGGCTTACACCTCAGGACTCATTCAACTCATTTAACACTTTCCTTCTTGATGATCTAGTCACCTTTGCTTAAATAGCTTGTTGTGTTTAAGACTTCTATAGGCCAATTATTGTCATTCAATTAACATATCGAAACCAGCAAAGTGAGGACCCACCCATTGCGCTCAATGGGAATCTCTAAAATTAGGCTCATATGGAAATTTGACAACATGCCGCTCATTTTCACAGTGTAAGAGAAGAGATCAATCTATGTACTCATTTATAGAACACTTTTCCACTTACTGTTCTAGGAACAGGAGTCCAGATTCCATGGACGAGACCAAGCACCTGGTAGCAAACCTGGATATGAAATAAATAAATAAATAAATAATAAGAAATAAAAAATAAAAAAAATAAAATAAAATCATTATAGTAACAAGAATGCAAGACAAAAAAAATGGTGTTAAATGACTTTTAGTTCTTTGGACATGCATCTCAAGATGCATATAGAATGTTGCTTCATCAATTTCTTAGCTGGGAGATAGGAATCCAAATTATTTCCATCCAAAAATTCTCAAGAAAGCAGAAAATTTATATCAAAATATTATGATATTTTTTGGATATATTAAAATATTTATAAATTCTCAAGAAAGCATAAAATTAACATTCAAACTTCAAATCAGAGGAGGAGCTTAGCAAAATTCCCTACTAAACATTGCCAACTCACAGCTCAAGAAGAGATCAAGCATGTTAGGTCTAATATTCACCAAAACATACTTGTTGCGCATTACTTAGAGGTCCAACACCAACACACGGCTTTGGGTGTATGATAATCCTAAGCTGTTGATCCAAACATTAGAAAAGCATTAAATATGCCAATGATATGTTGATCAATTATGCAAGCCAAAGAAGCTTTTAAGGTTTACAAACCTGAGCTACTTGGTTCACCTCATTTATTGAGCTTTTAGACTTGAGCATAGCTCTATAGATACTGCAGCAACATGAAAAAAGTATAACATAGCAAAGCAGGTACATATATTTATTCTAATTAAACAGTTGATATATTTTTCACATTTTACACAACTTGCTTGCAGAAAGAAAGTGAGTAGTTGGACTATTGAAGATATATTGACCACACTTTTTACCTGTAAGGTTCCTTGCATACGGACTGCACTTCTGTCTTGAATGTCATCAGATCAAGGAATTGGTCCTCTTCAATTTTCTGCTTCAATATTTTCTTGGCCTGCCAGATGATAAAATGAAGAGCTCGGAAGCTACATCAAAATAGAAACGTATGTCTAACAATTTAGTTGGAAAAAAATTTAACTTGAGAAAAAAAACAAATGGTACCTCCTGAATATCCTGTTCATGTTCTTTATAAAGTTCTCCAAGTCTCCTGTTGACCTCAGCAAATTCATGCTCATTAGTGTACATGAATGATAAGTTCTCAAGTTCTGCCTGAAAAACATTAGCAAAAGCATAAAATCCAGAATTACAATAAAAATTACACAAAATTTTCAAGTTCCAACTCAAGGTGCAGCTGCATTTAAAAATGTAAATTAAGAAAGGTACACAGGCAATAGATTCCCGAGTTCTGCAAAACAAAGCTACTAGCAGCATGAGGAAGAATTTAAAAAAAAAAAACAATTATGCCTAATTGCATTCAATGAAGGAGACTCCCAAGAAATATCTGAAAAATTCCTGTCTCAGACTACCATAATCTTAAAGTAAACCAAAACAAATATAAATCCGGAAAAATTCATAATTTTGTAGAACTATTTAGACATGCAAAAAATATGTAAAACTCTAAGTTGTACTGCATCAGAATGTTCATCCATCAGAACGACAACCAAATACCATGGGCTCATATGGTTAACTTATTCATCCCAACAACAAATGGAATGATGATTCACAACAAATGAAATGTGAAAACACATACAATCAACATGTAAAAATAATGCTTCCCAACAAAAAGATGTGTGGGCATACCTTGATTTGGTACATTCCAAGTAATTTCGCCAAAGGTGCAAAAACCTGCAGTGTCTCCAAAGCTATGCTAGACTGTGTGCCAGATAGAAAAGCTAAAGAATGACCACCACATACAGCTTATATACAAATCCAAGACGAAACTAACTTCTTACCTTACCTATCACTACTAAATATCTAGCAAATACAAATGACAGTTCCATATGTGACATTTAGTATACCTGTTTGTGCCAGGGCATGTGTGAGAGTGTACGCATGTTGTGCAATCGATCAGCAAGTTTCACGATAATTACACGAACCTGAAACATAGACAATTGCCTTTCTTACCAAGAACAAACAAGATTAATCCAAATAAGTTAATGTACAGAAGTCACTAGACCCACTTCTTCTGTCATAGCCAAGAACATTTGCCTCAAATCATCTGCTTTTACATCCTTTCCTGAGTCACTGCTAGTTTTGTACTGCAACTTCCCCAACTTGGAAACCTAGAAAGAGAGTTTCACCATCAAAACAAGATAAATACATATCTAACAATGAGAAAAACTAGACTGCAATAAACCTTGGTCTCTCCTTCCACAATGCGGCGCACTGTGGGACCAAATTCCTTTTCAATCCTCTCAAATGTAACAACATTTGTATCTTCGACAGTGTCATGTAGTAACCCAGCAGCAATTGACTCCCAATCCATTTCCTAAGGTCATGGAAATATTCCAAAATTTAGCATGACGTTCTGGCAGTATCCATTTTGCCTTCCATATGTCAAAGTATTTGAACAAAAAGTTCTCACAAGATTTCCAAGAATTCGTGCAACTTCAACTGGATGTATGATAAAGGGTTCCCCACTTCGTCTTTTTTGTCCATCATGTGCCTCAAAAGCCAGCTGCAGACCCAAGGATAAGCATTTACACATTCTAGCAGTTGTTCATTCGTATATACAACTTGTAAGATCATGGATACAGAGATCAACACATTTCTATCAAGTAAAATAAGGAAAATCTATTGAATATGATGTCCAAGATGTACCTCAAATGCACTGCGGATAAGCTTCAAATCTGAAGATGGAAGATATACAATGGCTGGTTTTAGATCCTTAATAGATCAAAAAAATTACAAAGTGAATACATTGATTCATGAAGACGGATTATTTTATGAATTCAGGGATTATTAGGCATTAAATAAAAAAGTACCGTTGATTTGTGAATATAGCATAAACTACCATTGAATATGCATTGGTATTATGTCTATCACAATTGGTAGCTTTGAAAAAGAAAACTTCATAGATTTCTATGAATAAAATCACTAATACACCATCTTATTAATTAATTGCATTAATAAAATTAATGCACAGTACCCAAGGATTAAGATTTTACTATAGCTGAGTACATGGATATACCATTCATTAGAAATGTGATAAAAAACCTTGATTCATGTTAGACAAACTATTATCTCTTAACAAGCTCACAAATAAACCTTAACATCTTTTTTTGCAGGAAAACCTTAACATTAACATATTCTTCTACTATAAATAACTAACATATTCTTCTACTATAAATAACATAAAAAGCTTCGAAAAGATGTCTCACCTCCCATAATGTTTCCAGGGAACTTTTATCGGAAGAATGAGCAAAGGATGAAGAAGAACAGCATAGTCTCCTTTCATTTCTGTTGTATGGAAAGACTTTTGATTTCCGACTCATTGGTATAGTGGAAGATTCAACATATTTATTGGATTCATCAAATCCCAAGTCTCTATTTCTCCATCCAGACTACAAATGGATTGGCAAATAATTTTTTTAAAAATATACAAAAACAGAAGTACATCTTTCACGGAAAACAGAAAATAAAGATAGTGGTTTGTGGTATTACTAAGGGGAAGCCCAGAATGATGAGGAGTATGAGGAAGTGAGCAATTTGAATTGTTGAAGCCGCATATCCACTAAACATCTTACTTATTACAACAGGGATAACCATATTGATCTTCGACACTATGCTCATATTAAGAATGCATTGCTCATCTCTGAACCCTGTAACTTCCCCCTCTCCCTTTCGCTCTAAAAATTGATCTCCACAGTCCAAAGGAACTATTAACATATTTGAATTACATACTTGAGTGTACTGCTAAATAACCTTCAGAACTTTGCTTACTAATTTACATATGTGGCTGAGTAAAAGCCACGAAAACCTAAATTTTGTTCAAAAAACAAGAGAAACTGTTGACATGGAATTTACTAAAGACGTAGAAGATGCTTTCTTTTTAGTCAAATGGTCAAGAAGTAGGTACACCTCTACCATTTTGGTATAGAATAAAGAAACAAATCTTTTGAACTCATCAAGCAAGAATTTTGCAAAGCCAAGAACCACCATCAAAATTAAACGAACTTCAAGAAGTTATTATGAAATAGTCATCGGAAGGGCCAAGGGAACTTACAGAACGGATATGAATCTTGCCACACCGCCTCCCCTTAGTCCGACCTACATTGTGGAAGGGACTCGGTTGCGCCTGTGTGGTGCTGGCGAGAAAACCAGTCAGAGCCCTGGGCGCTTTCCATGCGCAGGATAGACCAGTGCACAAGTTCACACATTCCACTGACACTGCACGTCGTCCCCAATCAGTACCATCCAACCAAAACAATCTCTATCAACAAAAAGAATCCGAAATTCGAAAAAAGGGAACAGAATAAAAAACCCACCGCAAAACGACGGCCCCCAAGCCATGGCCAAACCTCACCAAGGAGAACGGCCCCAGCCACCGGAACAGGGGAACAACTGAATCAAACCAACCAAGAAAAATCACGGCCAGCTCGAAAACATCAAGAAGAACACAAAATAGATGGAAAGTTTCGAAATTGAAACGGTTGTGGATGAAAACGGTGCCTACCGGACCAATATGGCGTCTTGCGATCATCGAGAGAGCTCGGAAAAAAGCGGAGAAAAAGGGTACTTTGGAAGAGAGAAGGGAGTGAGGGGGAATACGGAGATAAAGAGAGAGGTAGAGAGGGCGGCGGTGGTGGAGGAGATGGGGAAGAAGAAGGAGAAGGTTGCAGGAAGAGATGAGGAGAGGGAGGCCGCATGAACGCACCAGATATTCCTCTTTTCTTTTCTTTTTTTTTTCCCTCCGAATATTTAATAATAATTATATATATATATATATATATATATTAAGAAAAATAAATTTACTTAGGAGGAAATCTATGGTTGTTGAATAAAATGATAATTAATTAATGTTAATGTCATATTATGTATGTACTATTTTGTTAATTTAGTTATTGTACTGTTTTTTATGGAAAATTGCATATTTTATACTGTGAGTTGGATTTAGAAGGTTAGGAATAGTTATATTTTTTTCCAATGTTTTGTAATTTAATATTTCAAGGGCAGCAACTAGTAGATAAATTCATATACAAATAAATGATATACAACTCCTATTTACGAGTTTATAAATATTTTATTTAATGTGTTGACTGTTTTTACTAGGCTACATGTATTTGGTTTGGATAAAAAATTAATTTAGGCCAATAACATATTACTTTTTATTTTAAATTACTTCTACTGTGATGGTCTACTATATTGGGCGGGAAGGGTCAGTGGTATGTTTTTAAAATAAACTTGAGCGGTTTTAATCCGACCCAAAGAAATTCTCTTGTTATCAAAACTTATAACTATCATTAATAATATTTAATAAGTGGTGTGATCTTATAGTTATAAAAGTTATAAGACCTTCTAATATATTATTACTATATACACACAAAGTATACTATTCATTATAAATGTTATCACAAACCATGAATTCATGTTAATATCAATCAAACTATTATCTCTTAACAAGTAATCAAAAATAAACTTGAATTAACATGATCTTTTTTGGCATCAAAGTGCGTAGAGAGTAATATAGAACTTAATGTTGGGATTTACCATAAATAAAATCCCGGAATCCGTGACAATAAGGATACAATAACAAGCAAACCAATGAGATCACAAAAAACACAAAACCAGAAAGTAAAGGAAACACTAAATTTTATATGGAAACCCCTTAATTGGTTGGAAAAATCACGGTGGCAACCGGCCCAAATTCATTATGATTATTTAATAACTACAATCATAGAATCCTTAGAAAACAAACTCTCAAATACATATCAAGTTAATCAAGAATGAATTGGATGATTAATACAAGAGAAAGGAAACCTTCAAAGTCATTGAATGATGACGACGAAATGATGAGTCGATGATCCAAACTGAAATATGGATTCCGATCTTCTATTTAATACCAAATCAACCTTTCACCTCTTTCTCCCATTTTGATCTCTCATATAATTTAAGCCTCCACACATACCATTTGTTCTCTCTCTACAAAAATTCCCTTAAGTTAGTATAAGTTACTACAAAATATGTCTAAATGGTTACACACACAAACAGGCCAAAACAAGGTCAGTTTGCACAGTCCAATGCCACAACGACATGTTGGATTTTTCTTGACTTGGGACCATTGAGGAGGGAAAACACCACCAAACCTCATCATTTCGACTCCATGCAACAATCCTAACCGGTATGGGAAGCTCCCACCATGCTCACTCCACTCCTGCAATAACCCTGCTTCTCCTTTGTTACAACTTTTGTCATCATATCTAAAACATTCTGATCGATGTAAATCTTGGTCAACTCAAATGATTTGCTAAGTTTATTCAAGAACCTCTTAACCCACAGCATCTCCTTACAAGTCTGTGTTATAGCAATAAATTCGGCCTATGTAGTGGACAAAACAATACACTTTTATAACCTTAACTGCCATGACACAACCCCACTAGCAAAAGTGATAACCCCAAAGTTGACCTCCTTGTAACTAAGTCACTGGCCATATCTACACCTGTGTAGCTAATTAATAATAATTTGTCACTCTCACAACAGAAACATGCCTTGGAAGTACCTCATAGGTATCTCAAAATCCACTACATAGCCTGTCAATGCTCTCTACTAAGATTCATAAGATGTCTACTCACTGCACCAACCGCATATGCCATATCTAGTCTAGTTCACACAATAACATACGCCAGACTACCGACTGCTGACGCATTATGAACCTTTTCCATTTATTCCTTCTCCTCCTCACTCAAGTTATTTTTTATCACTTTGAAATGACTTCTAAGTGGAATTCTCACCGGCTTTGCATCCTTCATGTTGAGCTGCTCAAGTACCTTCTCAATGTACTTTTCTTACGACATTCAAAGCTTCCTAACTCCCCCATCCCGGCGAATGGACATGCCCAAAATCTATTTCATGGATCCTAAATTCTTCATTACAAAAGACTAAGCCAAATTCTTCTTCAAACTTGCAATTCTAGTACAATTAACATATCTTAAGATAAAGTGACAAAATTATGATGTCATTCTCACCAAACCATTTGATGAAGATATAATGATCAGAGACTAACTTCTTTTACCATTGACACTCCATAAAGGAATCAAACTTCATGTACCACTGTCTTTGATAATCTATACAAGCTCTTCTTTAGCTTGCACATGAACTTCTACTTGCCCTTGAATTTAAATCCTTCTGGTTGCTCCATGTAGATAGTCTCATCAAGTTCACTGAGCAAGAAAGTTGTCTTTGCTTCTAGTTGTTCAATTTCAAAATTCAAACTAGTAGTTAAACCCAAAATAGTTCTAATAGAAGACATCTTAACAACATAAAAAAAATCTCATCAAAGTCAATACCTTTATATCGACTGAAACCCTTCAAAACCAACCTTGCATTGTACCGTAGTTGTGGACTATTCTCCTCATATTTGATCTTATACACCCACTTGTTCTTCAATGTATTCTTCCTTTCGGGAATAACCACCAACTCATACGTATAATTCTCATATAGGGAATTAATTTCTTCTTACATGACCTTCAACCATTTTTTCTTGTCCATGTGAGTCATAGCTTTACTAAAAGTTTCTGGTTCACCACTTTCAGCAAGCTTCATATACTCTAATGTTGGATACTTTGTTGATGGCACTACAACCTAAGCAGACTTTCTCAAATTTATTGGCTCCCCTTGATTTGGATCTTCTTCATCTTGTTCATTATCATTAACAAAAGCATTAGTGTTAAGTGTTTAAAATATACAATATTTACCCAGGTTTTTTAATATGATTTTGTACTTCTCGGGTATAAACATTATTAATTAAGTAATATTTTACTTTATTATTATAGTTAATTAATATTTTATTATATATGCTTAACTTTGATGTTTTAATGCAGAAAAAGATGAATAAATTAAGCTTTGGATTTGATTGGTCATGACACTTGGCGCCACCCAATGGCTACAATGTATGGTGTTCAATGGAGTCGAACAGTTGGAAACTTAAAGGGACATTATAATTAATTAGATTACGTCGATTTGTGAACACCCTCTTCGAATTCTTGTATCTCCACTTCTATATAAAGGGGTGGTCATTTGTTGTTGATCATATCTCATCTCTTGGCTTCAGATTGTAGTAGAAGTAGTAGTTTTAGTTTTTGTAATTTCTTTCTCTTTCGTAATAAAAGTTAGTTTCTTCTTTATATTGTTTTTCTTTATATTGTTTTCTATTTTTATTATGGAGTAGTTTTATATTTCGTTCTAGAGAAGAATGGAACTTAACATGATTTAATTGAATTCATTTCAAGCTCTTACTCTTTTATTCAATCGGATTGTTTGAATTATCATGTTCTTAATGCTAAGAGTAGATTGATCACCTATTTCTTAGATCATGAGGTTTAATTAGATTTCGGGAGAAATTAATTAGATTAGTCATTGATAATTCATCATACGACGAGTCTTTTGACTTGTTTGTCGTTGTGGTCGGAAGATACACAACACCGTATGCGATTGTAAGGCAATTCTTAATGCATTATTTTGTTGATTAATCAATTATCACCGGGAGGTAGAAATTGAGGCAAAATAATAGAAGCATGAAGGAGCGGGAGCCACCATGTCATATAATTATCCTAGATCGACAATCTGAGGGAATAAAAGATAAGAGTAAGATTTGATGAAGATTAAATTCATGTTAAGGGAAATTCGACTCTAGAACGAGTTTTATAATTTTGACTTCATTTTTAATTTAAAGTTATTACTTAGATTTAGTTAAGTTAGTTATTTTTGTTTGTTCCTCATTTTATTTTCTTTAATTAATTATAGGAAATTCATCTCCCTGTGGGACGATACTCGATTTATCATTATATTACTTGTTTCGACCGTGTATACTTGCATGCTATTAAAAATATTCGAACAATTAGCAACATCATCAAAACATTCATCTATATCTTCCTCATCATCACTAGGTGGAGTGCCCTCTTCTTCTTTTCTAACTGAGGTAGGTGATTCATCTCTTTTTTCAAAGCTTCCAGAGTATATTTTTGAAGAACTTCTTCTTCTTTTTCAAAGTCCCCAAAAGTTTGATTCTCTTTGAACATCACATCCCCTACTCTGAATGAGTTTTATGTTCTTTGGATCTCATAGTCTATAACTAAATTTATTATCACCATAACCCAAGAATATGCACTCAATAACTCTCAAATCAATTATTGCCCTTTGCTCTTTGAGCACATGCACAAAGGCTTTGCACCTAAATAATCTCAAAGGAGAGTAATTTACCTTCATACCACTCCAAACATATTGTGGTGCGTCACCTTTTAATACATATGAGGGAGATGTATTCACCAAGTAACAAGCCGTAATTAAGGCTTCCGCCCAAAAACTCTTAGACAACTTTACCGAAGACAACATGTATCCTCTTATTTGACTTTTAAATTTTCTTATTTGTTATTATACTTATAGATTGTTTGCATGACAGTGGAATTTTGGTTTGGTTCATGAGGCTAAAATGTTACGAGTATTTGTTATATTAAATTTTATCTCATGGGTTTATTTTAAAAATCTTAAAAATTAATAAAAAATTAATTTATGAGCATTTAGTTTCATATATTAACACTTGGCTCGTGGCTTGAAACGGGCGGGCCATTACAGGGGGAAAACACCAACACATAATAGTCTTGTGATCATCCTTTGGATGGCCTATTCAAAGAGTGATATATATTGAGACTACGAAGAGCTCTAAGGAAAGCGCTTAAATGTAATATTTATGCCACCGCAAAAAACGTGTATGTGCTCTAAGGAAAGCGCTTAAATGTAATATTTATGCCACCGCAAAAAACGTGTATGTGCAATATTGTTCAATATTTCAAAGAAATTAAGACATTTGAACTCTTAGCATAAAAGTTTGACATGACATGTTTTTTTTCTGAGGGGGGGACACAGCATGTTGCCCGCGCACTTACAATTTTAAAAAGTCAAAAATAGTATTTGAGCACCATATCATTGTCTCCGGAAGCCATATGTTGAAACCAAGGTATAAATTGTACCCGGTCCGCATTAAACGCTTACAACCTAGCTAGCGTAATTACATATATAGATTGCAAATAGCTAGTGATCAGGGGAGGAGGGGGCGGGGCGGGGAAATGCTAGTGGAAGAAAAGGTGGAGTTGCTCGTCCCACAAAGATACGACAATTCATGCCATAAGTGTAAATTATGGAAGTCTCCTAGGGTTTGCCCTGTGGTGAAGGTCTCAAGTTGAAGTTTTGTGGAGAGTAAATTCTCAAGTGTCGAGAAAAAATATTTAACAGTAAATAGAAGTCACTGATTAGTGATTTCAATCAAAATTTGATTATAAGGAAAGAGAAAAACAAAAGGTTGCCCTTTTTTTTCTTTAATAAAGCAATAGTTATTAGCGATGCATTTATCCCAATATGAACCGACGATGTGTAGGAAGAAAAAGGACATACAATTGTTCCTTCCTGCGTTGTGTATCATGAAAGGAGATTATTGGTTACTTTGTAGAAGATGTTAGTTCCCAAGTCAAACAATAACATGCCCACACCATTTTTTCTTCTCCAACATTTTTTAACTTTGTGTGATGATCCTGAATAGAGATACTGTCATAAAGTGCTAGACTTTGCTCCTTGCAAATCGTTTGATCAAAACAGGAGTCGATTCAGAGTTGTTCAGAATTCCCTTGAACAAGTCTACTGCGGCATATGGTTTTCGATGTGGCTCTAGCTCACAGTTCTCAGATGTGATCTAAATCTCTTCTTTGGTGAGCTCCATTGGCAGATTGAGCGCGGGAAACTCCACTCTGATGTAGCAGCTATCCGCCGATTGCCTCTGATTATCCACAAATGTTGCATGGTCTTCTTCTTCTTCTTCGACATGCAGTGGACTTTTATCATCCAACTTCCACATGGGAGTTCCGTAGTCCTCCGGGGGAGTAACTGGAGAGACCTCTGGTTGTTCGCAAGCTTCCATTTCCTCCTCTTGAAGCAGTCCTGAGCCTGTTGTCTTTCATCCCCAACAACAGTATCGATATTGAGACTTGTCATAATCCGAATCCAGCATGTTGCATTCATGAAACCCATTTACAGAACTGTCTTTAACTTCAACATGGAGCTCAACATGAGCAGCATCTGACCTACGGAGTGGGATTGAAACATCAACGTCTGACTCGGCTTCGGCGTCATCGCTAACTGCAACTATTCGGCAGCCTTCGTTTCCAAAGTGCACGCTTCCCTGCTCCATCAATCGCCTGTAATGAATGGCATGCAGGCAATTTGTACATCAAGTTAGCATCATCCTTGTTTTTTTTAGAAGTATAATCACCTGCCGACCTGTCCATGACGATCCATGTTGCTTTAGTTCTAGTCGCCTCTCAAGATATAATCATGGCCATTTTGCGCACGGCAAACACTTTCACCTCGAACTTTGCCTAAAAACAAGCCTTAAACCATCATTTCATCAATCAATCCATTGGGAAGATCTTATAAACAAAAAATGCGGATTACCCAAACAGTTTGCACTTCTTGTGGAAAGCTCTGAGCATCTCCAAGTAAGCTTCCCTCCTCTGCTCAATCTCCTCCTGGAGGAAATTGACATACCCGTCTTCTTCACGGGTCAAGCTCTGTTGATCTCCAAAGCAGCAAAGCTTGGCGTCGGAACTGCTGGGTAGAGAATGACGAGCACAAGAAGCTCATCGACGGCACACAAGTTGAGGTTGCGGAATACCCATTTGTGGGAAGCTACACTCTTCTCATTTTTGGATGCTTTGAGACCATCTAACACAGCGATTGCCTTCTCTGTTCCAATTCTGTTTTTGTTTTTCATTTGCACTTTCACTGCTCTAAAATCTTTCTATTGGTAGGCAATGTAATGCAGTGGCCATCAACAACCCAATCAAAAAATTTTGTAATGTATTACAGGTTGGGTCTTTGTCTTGAAAAAGACATCAAGGAAGCCATCCTCAAACAAAAATTAACCTTTGGATTAACCACCATTTGTCGTGAGAATCAGATAAGCTGAGCTTTTCATGTTCTCTCGTTAACGCATGTACATGACTACTTAACCTGAAGCATAACGAACTTGGTAAGGGTAAGCCATTAATGTTTAAACTAGCTGGCACTATGTAACTCTCTAACTGTATGATATTGATGAGCATTGTTGAGACCGGGACTTGCATAAACTAACAGGTACAAAGAGTTGCTTAATTAATCTGCTCCTTCTGCCTACTTAAACTTACGATATCCTTCCAACTGTATTTCGACATAAAGAAGACAAGATCAGAATACGGAAATGATCGTAAAAAAATAGTGTCTTACCGGAGCTTTGCATTCATCATTATATTAGTCTCCCTTTCAATATTTAATAAGTTTGTTAGGATCAAACATTGTGAACATCAATGTATTACAGCAAGTGGCACTTGCATATTACAATGTTCGTGCACAGCGAACTCGTTCAATTTCATTACTCGTCTGTGCTCGAAAAACATCACTCTCGTATGCGTATAAATGAACATATTTTCCGGGCTATTTGCGGGCATATTAAACGCAAACATTAGAAGGAGAAGATGGGAGCTAGCATCTTCTTTCCTCGATAAAACTAATCAAGCCATCTTCTTCCTGTAGACCATGAACTCGATGACAAAATCGAGACGCTGGCAGGCGGATCCATGATGACGGATGCTATCGGCTTAACGTTCATACACATCGATGCCGTCTTCTCCTGAGTGTTCTGGTATCTCAAGTTGATGTCCTGCATTTGTATGTTCTTGCAAGGGAACTCATCGCTACATATGAGATTCACGGCCAATCTCGTGAACGACGTCCCTCTTATGTTCTTGTGGGTAATGTCGCTAATCTTCACCTTCGACGGCTGCAGTGATTGGCACATCAGAAAAACCCACCATGATCATTCTCTTGAATAGCCATTGTTATATTTTCATTTGGAATTTACATTAGACTACCTCGTAGGAGCAGTGATCACTGGCGCAGTAGTTCTGGTCGATGATGATGGGGAAGGAGACGCGATCCATGATGATGTTCTCGAACAACATGTTGGAGGCGGTGAGCGGCGGCGACCCGGGCCATGTCTTGATCCGGACGCCGTTGGTGGTGCCGGAGAGATAGCAGGTGGAGACGTGAACGCCGCTCACCGGCTGCTCCTCCTTGTACTTGCCCAAGCTCCAGACGCTAATACCGTGGCCGGGGCCACACAGGACGCCGGTGATGGTGATGTTGCTGTTGCCGTCGCTGAGGGAGACGCACTCGTCCCCGACGCCGATGATGGATCGGCGGATCCCCACTCGGGTGGAGCCGCTCACGTGGATGCCGTCCGTGTTTTGGCTGTCTTCGGGTGCGGTGATCCTCAACGCATAGAGGTGGAAATTGGTGCACTTGTTGATCCTCACATGGAACGCCTTGCTGTTCACTAGTTTGAGCCCATGCATCTCTCTTTTCGAAACCGAAATCACTTTTAAAGACTGCAAATTATTTGATCCTTTAGTGATCAAAACAGAGAAACTAGGACAGGTTGACGATAGATAGAGATAGAGAGAACAGAGAGCTAGCATCCATATAATGGGCAACATCTTGCCGTCGGATTGGGATCAAGAAGCGGTGCCTTGGGCATTGAGAGTGCCGCCGCCGGTGATGACAAGGTCAGGCAACGAATCGAAAGTGATCCAGGAGCTGGTCGAGTAGCTGCCGGCGTTGGTGGACGGTTTGAGGATGCCTTGTATTCTTGTATTACCACCTTGGGCGAGTCTGCTCAAGCAGGGGCCGCTAAAGGTCACCTCCCCTACAAAATACGTGCCCGAAGGAATTAAGAACTTGGCCGCACTAGTGCCGTAGTTGCAATCTGCTTGCCACGCCGCCGTGAATGCCAGCAAATCCAATGCTGACTAAACAAACGAAGACGAAGTGTGCTATAAATATTTGTATCTATCTATTAATTACCTTGGCATTGTCTGTCTTGCCATCTGCAACTGCAGCATATTTCACGACATTGAACACGCTCGGGCCTTGAAGGAGGGGTATCTTCCTAACACCCTTTAGCTGTACGTCGTATATTAGTGATGGTACCGTCCAAGCAGTGGTAATGCCCGCTACCACACCGAGAACCAAGCACAGACAGAATGTGCCTTTCATCAGATGATTCCTGCTAGAGCCCATTTTTCAGAGAGCGTTGCCTAAGATTAATATTACGATACATGCATGTATGTAGGACGCCTGCAGACGCCCGTGGCAGGCGTCCGTGGACCGGATCATTAATAATCCCCAACATCAACGGTCAGCGTTAAGGGCATCTCCATCGGCTTCTGCAGCAGGCGTTTCAAAAAATGTTTCTATGTACTACTCTATCTATATATGCTCCGTACCAAAAGCAAGGATTACTCTACCTTTAGAGGGTAAATTAGAAGAATTTCTATTAATGCTTATTAACGACGCTGAAATCGGGCATGAAGTGAATGCTGGCCGGTGTTGGAGGAGATGTTTGGATTAACTAATTTTGACTCCCTGTGCTGCAATTCACAGAACATTTGTTTACAAACTGGTTTGGTTGAAGTCGTTTAGTCTATACACGGCGAAGCCCCCTTTCACGGGGTAGTTTTTGGTTTCTAGTTGTTGTTGTTTTCTTCTTTTTTCTGTTGAAGATTGAGGGCTAACATCGATCAATGGATTTCGTCTTACCAAGAAGTTATGTGAAGTAAACAGCTTCGAGACTGTTAAGGCTCGGTTGCGGCCACTTTTTGACCAAGAAAACTGATCTTTAGAGTTGGTTCTCTAACTTTCACCAATCGTCGTACTCCACGTGGAATACGACGATTGCCCAGACTCCATACTCATAATAGACATTGTTCAAGCTGTGCATCCAATGGGCATTCAATATTTTAAAAGTGTCTGGACACGTGTATATCATACTGAATTTATAGTCAGGGTATATTTAGTTTAATTAAATTTAAAAATTATTGAAAAAATATTTTATTAAATATTATAAATGTTTTTTATCATCAATATTCATTAAATACTGGCTAAAAAATCATAATCTTTTTAGCCAAAAAATTTTATGAAATTTTTAAATAAAAAAAACCAGGTACAAATTAAGGGGTGATCCATATCAAATTTGAAGACAATATATGGAGATTTATGGGATACGAACCGGTAACAAATAGGCATCATATTTAAAACTATGTCACTTGAAGAGATGGACAATCACCTATAGTACCAGTCCATTGACATTTCTTAAAAAAGTTCTTCCATATCATTTTTAACGGGAAATAATATATGTAATTAGGCGCGTGCATAAGGTAACACCATTAAAATGTCATTTTACTGGTGCAGCGGGTAATATGAAAATTGTAAATGTTATACACTCCGTGATTTCCACAGGTTAGGGTATTCATTAAAAATCAATCGATTTTAAAAAAATACAGCTAATTTTGAGAGAACATTTATTACATGGCGGGAAATTCTTTGGCACGAAAAAATGATTGAAAATTTTAAGCTAACAGTTATATCATGTAACTAAAAATCTCTATTATGTTAATATCTTCTAAATAATTAATTTTAATATATATAAGTTTTTTATTTTCTAATAAAAATAAAATAAATAAAAATTTCAAACGCAAAATTAATACGAGGGTACTCTTTTACTAATTTATATATCTATCCAGGTCTCTAGTGTTTCCCTTCATTGATAAGTAGAAACACCAAGCACAAGCATGCCATAGACATTGCTTAATGCTACTTGGCTACATGCACTCGCGTGCATTTCTTGTACAGATATTATGTATATAACATACATATATAATTAAATGCATGCTCGCATATTTCTGCTGCACACTTAGCTAGCACAAGCTGTCCACTGTTTTCAGAACTTATGTATAGTTGTAGCCATGAAAAGTAGTGGCATCCAAAGTGGGACTTCCATACATCACGGCCGCCCGGAGTGAAACATTGGTGTAGGCGATAACCTTCTGCTGCACACTCACAACCTGTCCCTCAACAGGGATCAACAGATCCGACCTTCGGCGGGCCTGGATGTTCCCTGCGAAAGCAAGGGAACGAGGAACCACCTGCGGTGGTGGCGGCGGTGGCACCGGCCTAGTCTTCCGCCGGACATTCTCTAGCAAGTTAAAGGCGTCTCTTCCCACGTCCTCAAGATTCGCCGGACGACGTGCCATGGTATATAAATACTTATAGAAGAACCTAATAAGAACAGTATATGCTGTGAGGTTTGGGTTGCGGAGCAATAGCAGAGGTTGCCCCCGTTATATAGCCGCGGTCAATGAAGAATTGGGCACCAAGGATTGGGATTTAATTTCTAACTTTAATCGAAGGTTGGAATTTTGTGGCCTCTTTCGGTGGATAGTTGGTCATGTATGTCTTGTGTGGTTGATCTGGTCGACTGTCTAGTATATATCATGTATGTTGACTCCGAGTCTTCTGTTTTTTGTTTTTATAAAAAAGAGTCTTCTGTTTTATATGAGGAGCAGCTATGCTAAAAATTGTTGCTTTTGAGCAGAGTCACGAAGGCGAGCAAAGTAGAAGTCAGACAAGTCACGACAAAGAGCAGCAATAATAATGCTTTCCAAGTAGTGTAGAACTTGGGCGAAGGGGGATGCTCTTGAAGTATGCGGATATCGTTAATTTGACACATTGTCAGTTGGGTATGGAGAATCTCCGGTCGCGAGGAATAAAGATACCGATCAATCAAGTTGGAAGTCAGGGCACAAGAACTTGTTCCGTTCGCTTTGGCTTGGTGCGGACGTTAGAATTACCTGTGTTACTGAAATCGAATAAAAATAAACTAAATATAAAATATTTATTTTTCGACCGAATAATCAACTGAGTATTTAATATTTTATGTCAATAATATAATTTATTTAATATTTGTGAGGCTAATAGTATGTTCTAAAATCAATATACCCAAAATGCATTTGATATTTGTGTATTTGTGCATTTAATATTTAATATCTAAAATAATAATGTATTTAATATTTGTGCTTGCATAGACATAAAATTGATATTTAATATCTAAAATAATCCAAAAAGACTACATTAAAAAAAACATCCTCATATTTAGTAATTTATAACACTATATTCACATCATAAATCATATCAAATCACTTAGTACATAGTTAGAATGTTCTCAATTAGTATGATATTTTACTAAAATTTTAAAATTCCGCTCGGATAAATTTTCAAGTCAAACAAAAGATAATTGATATATAAAAGTTAAAGTAATCTTTGACATCAAAATGTAATCTAATATTATATATACTTCAAAGACAAAGTATTCTAGTAGTTGATTCTTCATCTAATATAACTACATTACATGAAAAAATATATGAAAAGTTAATTACGTGTAGAAATATTTTACAAATATTAGAAAAGTAGAAACTAAATATAACATTTTCGCACGCTCATTATATATACAATCATCAATATCTTCTTATTTTTTAATATTCATTGTTCAAAATAAATTTGATGATGAACTTATTTGTTTCTTTACAAGTAAAAAATATAGTAGCAAGAGAAGAACATATATTAAAAAATATATCAAAATAGAAAATACATGAATATAAAATATAAATTACCTTTATATTCACTTCTCAATTAATTTTAAGCACATATCAAAACTTCAAGTGTTTTTGGGTTCAAACTATTCTTAGTTGAGTTAATTATTTGTTCTCTAATACTAAATGTCGTTTGGAGGAGAGGGTTGAAATAGGAATGACGAAAACATCTTAGCAATTTTTTCAAAAATAAGATATTTTACAATGTTCAATCTTCACCATGATAATATATTAAATTTCTTATCTACCCATAAAAGGAACAGTTAGTTCATTTAAATAATTCTCCAAATTAGTTCGTGTTGACTCTTTTGATGAAAATTCCATAATCAACTTACTTACTCCTTACAATCTCTTACTTACACTTCCAATAAGATGAATAATTGATAAACTTTTAATTTTAATAGAGGGTTTGTTGACACATATCTAGCCATAGATTTCACATCAATTTTATTTTTTTGAATTTTTCCATTGTGATATAATATTCTTTATTTAAATATTTTTTAAAAAAAGTGATTTTAATTTTTATGTTAATTGACCTGAGAGAAACTAAGAAAAATAAAAGAGATAATGATTATATAAATGAGATATTAGTTGTTTGTAAGAAAAAATAATATTTATAATGAAAAAAATAATTATGAAATTAAAATAATTTCCTATTATAACTCAATTTTGACCATGTCCGACTATGTCCGACTTGACTGAAGAATTCTTGACATGAACAATACCTTGTTTGATGTCCGACTGACCACACCCACCCCCAAGTAGAAGCACTTGCCTCCTGCAAATGGTCCGACACAAGCATAGTTATTATATGCCGAACACGTTGAACCTTGGACAAGATTTTTGAGGCTCTTCAGCATCGTATAAATTGTTTGTTCAACTAGGACTGCTTCGGAATATTCACCTTTCTGCCTCCTTAACTGTCTGAGGAAGTTCATATATAAAGGTTTTGCATGTTGACAAGTATTAAATCCACTTTTGAAAATAAATTAAATCGGGCATATATATTCATAACTTAGGGGCCTCCCACTTTTGACTTAAATAATGGTTTTGCATGAAAAATTGTGAAACTTGTATCTCCATTTATGCACACAGAATCTAACAATCTATCCTATAAGTAAAGTGCTAGTCTTTTTTTTTCAAATAATTTTTTTAAAATTTTTCATGGTCCATCATTCATTTTTACACTTTTCCTTTCATTGTACTGATAAATTAAATGCGGATAAATATTGTTATATTTTTAAGAGATATATAGTTAGTTATGTGTAGGGCTGTTAATTGAATGAGCTAGCTCATAAGCATTTGACGTTCGGCTCGGTTCGACTTAACTCGAAACTCGATATTTAAATACTTGAGCATGACTCGAACTCAAATCCTACGAGTCCAATGTGAACAAGGTAGTGGTTGACTCGACTTGACTTAGTTATGATTCAAACTCGACTCAAAATCAACTTATAACTCGAATTAAACTCGTCTCGTAGCTCGACGCGATAATATAATATAATAATAAACATAATATCACTTGTCTAATCAAAATACATTTAAGATTATAAATAAATGTCATTATTAACTACGTACTAAATGATGGTGGTCGTGAGGATATTTTATTTTATATATTTTATTTTTTTATCAAATCTTGGTTGTCCTTATAATCGAAAAATCCAAATTAAAGTTTGAGATAGAAATATTATCTGCCCGGCTAAGATAATCTTTATATATATATATATATATATATATATATATATATAAGTTTCAATGTAACTAGTTATATTTATTTATATATAATAAAATATCAAAGTAGCATAATAGCTTACTTGGGAGAGTGTTTGGCAAAAGAATTGAAGGTTGTGTATTCAATCCACACTCACTATATTATTTAATATTATTTTTTGTTAGATATGCTTTTCATTATCAATAATTTCCTCCACCCTAAGAAAAAGGAAAAAGAAATCATAAATAAAGGCTGCTAATTGATTGAGCCCAATTACTTTTGACTTTATAATTGAGTTGGTTTCAAACTCCGAACGAACTAGTTTCGAGCTCCCTAACGAGCATAATTGAGTTGGTTTCAAACTCCCGAACAAACTAGTTTCGAGCTCTCGAACGAGCATAAATAAAGGCGGCTAATTGATTGAGCCTTGTTACTTTCGACTTTATAATCGACTTGACTCCCGAATGAACTAGTTTTGAGTTCAGTAAAATTAAATAGTTTAACTGTATTCAAGCTCGAGTTGAGCTCGAACAACATAAAAATATTCATGTTGATTTCGAACATATATGTTCAAAGCTTGTTTGATCTCAAGTCGAGTTCGAGCACAAGTCGAGTTCGAGCACAAGTTGAGCTCAGCTCACTTGCCCATTTAGCTGCCCTAGTTAAGTTGATGGATATCTAAGATAAATATATACATCTAGATAAGATTCTAAACAAATAAACATTGGATATTCTAGTGGTTGAATAAATAATAATAATAAACAAAATAATATCTATAAAATATATTATATAAAATTAGGTAACATTTTGGGCCATGAGTGACCTTTACTGAATAAATTTTAATTTTATACGTAAATTATCATTGAATAATAAAATATACTGTAATAATCTAATATCTTCAATATATATTATGATTGACTTTAAAGATACATTCTATTTGAATGAAAAAATGAATTATAATTATTTGATTTTTTATTGTATTTTTTTCAATATAATTAGACAACCTATTATTAGTTGGAAGTTAAAATTTGAGGTTATTATTAGCAGAAAGTTAGAAGTTAAAGTTGGTAGCTAGGTTTGAATATGTGACCTTCTAACGCTAAAGATATTTTTATTGTTTTTTAATAAGTTGATATTAGTGAGATTTGAACTCATGACCTTGTATCGGGAAAGATATTTTTATTATTTTTTTTCAAAAATTGAAGTTAACAAAACTCAAACTTGTGAACCTTTGTAGGACATATTTTAATTGGCTGATTTTCTTACTATGAGTTTCATTTTTATTAATAAGAGTTGATATATTAGTAAATCAAGTAAGAAGATTTAGACCTTATATCCATTTTGGATGTAAGAATATTCCTAATAATCTCCCGTACTTGCAAGGTAGTTAAGTTCTGTGCAGGCAAAATATTAACAAGACTTCCTGAAAATCTTCTTCTCCATCCTCATTCTCTTCCCTCAATCCTTGCCCGATTTCATGTCTCATTTTAGGGTAGGGCTTTCAGACAAGGAACTGAAACCAAATGAATACCCGCAAAGGAAGCTTATAATATATAAGTTACCCGGCTAAAGGCCAAACCAGCGCTTACTTGACTGCGGACTCATACTTCTTTCTTTGTGACATCTAACGCACCATAGATGTAGGCAAACTTGGACATTTTCCCACACTTGTAAGGTGGTTAATCGCATTGCTATCAAATGCATTGTATGTTGACTTGGGTATTTTTGCCTTTTGAGTCTTTACGTCTCTTGTGGGATGTTACTTTGGGGCTTTAAACACAACGGGATGAGTGAGCCTATGAATTGATGACTTTAATATCATAAGAAAATTTTGACATTATACAAAATTATTAGCTAGATAATCACTTAGGCAATTCAGCTCTTAGTATTTGTCAAGGTCATAACTAATATTCATTTTGAATGTAAAATTATTCTTAACATTCTGGAGGAATAATAAAGCCATCACGAAATCTTTTTCAACTTCTATTATATCGTTATCAATTAGCCATAAAGTCTTTTATTATCAAAGCTATTTAACAAATTAAGTGAGTTTTTTTTGCCATGCTATAATTATAGTTGATTTAAAACTTTGTGTTTCGATTGACGTTTGTGCTTGTGATATATTCACATACCATTTGAAGTTAGTTTTGCTGAATAAGAGGAAGTAATAACTAGTTATACTTTCTGCTATCTTACCCAGGAAGAGCACAAATCCAGGCTATCTGAATGAAGGCATCAACAGACTGTAGTTATACTTTCTGCTATCTTACCCAGAAAGAGTACAACTCGAACCTATGTGAATGAAGGCATCAACCGACCGTAGATTATTCCATGGACTTGACATGGGGTGCTAATCAGAGCAGCGCATGCCTATTAAAAAACCCCAAACACATAATCTTTCCTTTCAAATCCCTCGTCTTCTTCTTAGGTAAAGTATAAGCACCAAAACAATTATTTGATCAGGGCTTATCCATTCCCATAATGCCCATTATTCTTCATGCATGAAATCAACTGATATATATGTACCACCGTGATACACAACTCTATACTTCATCTTCCCCGCAAATATCAAGGCCGGTGGGTCAAGATCATGATCTGAAAGATGCTGAACATTTTTTTTCCCTAGACCTAAATATCTTGTTCAACAATTCTCAGGCAAATGTAACATCAATTATGCCACTTGTTAGCATCGTCAAGGGGGACTACCATGATTTTCGAAAAGCTTGCAGCTTCGAAGAATGGTCACTTTTACTTACTGAGCTGAAGACCCAGCTTTATCTATACTTTTTAATATCAGTTGGAAACACTTTTGTGTCCACTCCAAACTTGTTTTTTCGTTTATTTTGTTTAGTTCAATGATATGCATGAAGGTTCTTTAGTACCATCCCTATTCATATAATATTAATTAGCTAGTTGTGTATAATCAATCTAAGATTTAGTCTATGGGAATATATACGTTCAAACCCTCAAAGCTGTAATATATGAGATTCTGAATATTATAATAGACCGGACTGTAGCCCAATCCAACTTTTCCCCTCCTATAAATCATCCCTCCACAAATAGCGCTGATTCAAGCCCAACTCAATCAACAACTACTTTTAGAGCGTAAGAGAGAAGAGCAAAGAGAGATGACAGCAGCTCGGCCTGATCCAAAGATGGAGAAGATAGGCAGAGAGGCATTTGATCTGCTAGATGACTATTTTGGTAGAAAAAGGAGGCCTGCAGGGAAAGTTCAGAAACCCCCGAACGCCCAGTTCTGAGCAGTGAAGAGATGGCCAAGAAAAATAAAGGAATTCTCCTTGTGGATTTTCAAGCTCGCAGGCGCAGGCCACCTGTCCCTATGTTGTGGCATGATAAATGAATTGTGATGCACAAACCTGTCTTTGATCTACTCCTCTAATACATACATATTTCACCCTAGTTTACTTGTTTCATGTGGTGTAAGTACTACTAGCTAGTTTGCTGCACTTGGCATAAATTAATTAAGCCTATACATGTGTGTATGCAAACTTCAGTATCGTGAAAGCTGGTCTTATGTAATTAATATGGTCTGTAAGCAAGTAAGTTATATAATACATGCAGCTGTTAGATATGAGTAATTATTTACTTGGTATTTTGAATTTTGTTGGGAAGATTGTGATAGCAACAGCCATAAATTAATTATTAAATGGAACATAATATATAAATATATATATATGAGAGGGGCTACTGTGCGCTGCATCAAAATGCAGCGCACAGCAGCTCATTATATTGTGGGCCGTTGGATGAAAATCCAACGGCCCACAATTAAAAAATTCCCCCACCTTACCCCCCCTCCCTCCCTCCCGCCGCCGTCGTCCCGCCGTCCGCCCCAGCCCGGAGCTTTCCCGGCGGTCGCCCCCACCCCCGACCCCGACCTTCCCCGCCAGTCGCCCCCGCCCTCCTGCAGCCGCAGTCGCCCCGGCCCCGCTCGCAGCCGCCGGCCCATCCCCCGCCCCGCCCGCAGCTGCTGCCTCCCCGCCCCCCACGTTATGACCCCCCCCCCGTCCCCCGCCCCCGCCTCCGTTCGCAGCCCCCGCCCCACCCTCGCGATCCCCTCACCCACCCATCTGCGGCGATCGCCCGCCCCCACCCCGCCCACAGGCACGGCCAACCCCCCCCCCCCCGCGTTCCCCACCACCTCCCCGTCCCCGCTCGACCCACCCTCGCGATCGCCCCAACCCACCCCCTCCCCGCGGGCGCCCGGCGACGCCGTTGCCGGTGGTGGGGTGGGGCAGTAAAACACAGGGTTGGTGGAAGAAACAGGGGAGGGCATTAGTGTAATAAAAATTTTACTCGGTCACGACTCGAGTCAAGTTTTTATTACGAAATAATTTTTTTAAGAATGAATTAATTTCATAATAAAAACTTGACTTGGGCCCGATTCGAGTGAATATGACGAATTAAATTTAAAAAATAAAAAATAATTTTATAATTCTGCACGGGATCGAGTCAAGTTTTTATTACAAAATAAATTAAAAATAATAAAATAATTTCGTAACAATAACTTCACTCTATCCTGACGCGAGTCAATATTACGAAACTAATATTAAAAAAAAATTATGTAATAAAAACTTAATTTGATCCCTATTCGAGTCAAGTTATTATTATAAAAAAAAAATTTTGTAATAAAATCTTAACTCTATCCCGACTTGAGTCAATATTACGAAATAAAAATTTTTTTAAGAAAATAATTTTGTAATAAAAACTTAACTCGAGTTGGGACAGAGTCGTATAACGAAATAAAATTTTTAAAAAATAAAATAATTTCATAATAAAAACTTGACTCGATCCCGTGGGACTCGAGTCAATATTACAAAATTAGTTTGTTTTAAAAAAATTTATTTCATAATATTGACTCGAGTGGGGATCGAGTTAAATTTTTAGTATAAAATTATTTTATTTTTTAGTATTTATTTTGTAATAAAAATTTGACTCGATCTCGTCTCGAGTCAATATTATGAAAAAAATTTTAATTTAAAAATATAAAATAAATTTGTAATAAAATCTTTACTCCATCTCGACTCGAGTCAATAGTATGAAATAATTTTGTTTGAAAAAATAAAATAAATTTGTAATAAAATCTTGACTCGATTTCGATTCGAGTCAATCGTATAAAATTACTCGTGTCGGCTGGGGTGGGGCAAGGGGCCTTGGGACAGGGTGCGGTAGGCGGCGCGCCGGGGCTAGAGGCAAGTTAATAAAAAACTGTCTTAGCCTCGACTCGAGTAAAGTAAATAATTAATTGACTCCGTTTCGACTCGACTTAATTAAAATTGACTTGATATCGACTCAAGGCTGTTAATAAAAAAATGACTCGGTCTCGATTGTAGTTAATATTCTTATAATATTTAAGTAAATCAGAAACAAGACCCAGTGGATCCATCTTATATAACTTTCTTATACATGATGAATACAAGTACAAACTTACAAGTTACAAAAATGTGAAAGTTGATTAAAGCAAATAACAATTCATGGTAACAAGTTTAAAATTCGGAGCTATCATAGTCGTTCTGCATCACTGCTTTGACAATCACCATCACTGCGCTGACGCCCCTGAATAGACTCCATGACTCCACTTTCAGATGGAACAATTTTTGCCTATATATTTAAAAACAAAACATGGAAATTAATCAAAAAATATATATATAACAAACATCAAAAGAAGGGTTGATTAGGCAACATTACCGTGATACAATTGCAGGGCAAGTGCGTTTATCATGCCCAACTCCCCGTTGATTACACCCATGGCATAGCCTCTCTTTTCCCAAAGGGTCCACTGCAAGTTCTTTACCACTCTTCCATCTTTTACCACATCCTTTTGTCTTTGATTGTGCAGGTGGATGGACTTGTATTCCATGATGTAGTTGTATTCCATGATGCTAATCATCTACCACATCTTCTACCAATTTTTCTATCTCCAACAATTTTTGCTTGGCGAGTTCAAACTTTTCAGATGACGAATATGCCTTTTTGGCCCATCGATTAAATATACAGTGCAATTCCCCCCAATTTGAGAATAACATTTTCTGACAATCACCATGAAGTTCCACTCCCTCACTATCAAAAACAACTTCCTTTGCTATGTCAATTGTCCATCTCTTCAGGATATACATTTCAGGAAAAATATCCCCCTCATTCAATCTAAGTACATATAGCAAATGTCTACATGGAAAACCTTCACTTTCTAAAAGCTGACAACTACATGTGCATCTCCTATTAGCTCCTTTGTAAGTAACATGTGCAACCAAGCCTTTATTATTTCTACAACATGTTACATCATACTGTTCAACATCCTCCCTGTAACACCCCAAATCCGGTTCACGCTCGTGAACCGAACCGGCATGTTACAGGCCCCGGTTAGGTCGGCTAACCCGAACCTAACTCATGCGGATCCAATCTCGGCGTCTTAAGATGAAGATACGATCCATCATAAACGAATAAATGCGCAAAATCCTAACATGGTACTACATGGATGACATGCAACCTAAATTTCACACCAACACAATTACAATCAAAAATAGTAAAAATTCTAAAATGAAAGGAACAGAATTTCCCCTAAAAATGCAATTAGGGGCCACCCTGTCAAAATCGTATATTCAAACATATATACGTATAGCAACAATAGCAGTCACACATACTTCTGATCTATTATATTCATCATTCTCTGAACTTTGGGTCCTAACCCATCACACTTTTGCTGCGCTACTCTGATCATTTCACATTCTATCATGTCTCATGCATTTGAACATGTCATTCACAATATAATAACATAATAATACAATATTAAACATTCAGAAATCTAACATGTGTGTGCACAAGACCTCATTGCTCCTCCGTCCAAGCTGGCTCATCCATCTCGTGCTTATCACCTACATATATATAAGGAAAA
>JAURVB010014415.1:0-36528 GCA_033002965.1 Piper betle | reverse complement strand
ATATATTGGTGTTATTAAATTATTTTTGCAAGTATCTTTTCCATTCCTTGATCATCTTTTTTCAAATGCATTTTCTTATCATCTTTATATTCTTTTTATTCAATAATCATTTTTCAAGAAAAAAAGTCTTTTCAACTATTTTTTTATAATTTTTTCTTTTATTTGTGTAATTAAATTATTTTAATTTAATCGTGTCTAAAATTTATGATTCTATCAATATTATTTTAAAAACTTAATGACCATTCATTAGATATTAAGTAGCCGATGAGATGAGTCTAAATTAAGTACCATCCCACAATCCTAATGCAAGACTCCTTTATGGCTCCGTTTAGTTAGCATGAAAATAGTATAAATGAAAAAAATTTCCATATAAAATGAAAATGTGATGAGATAAAGTGACATGAAAATTTTAAAAATTTTTATTACATGTTTAGATAGTTGAAAAATAAGATAAAAATAAAATATTCCTTCCCATGTGTATGTGCCTCCCAAAATTTTTCCCAATTTCTTTTATTTTTTACAAGAAAATATTGATTTATAAAATTTTTATATAGACTTACTTTGATTAAAATAGAAATTTCTTTTTTGACTAAATTTCAAGCTATCCACACAAAAAAAAGTTGTGACCACCAAATTTTACATTTCTTTTATTCAATTTCAAGACAACTAAACAGACCTTACATGAAAATTTTCAAATGTAGATAATTGTAATTCTTGTAGAAGATCCTCTACTTCCAATATATGCTTCCACTTGAGCTCATTATCATTTTTGCTTTGCTCAGCTTTCTGTAAATAGCTCACTACATTAAACATCTTCTTTGAAGAATTTTCCGTTAGTTCCTTCATCTTTGAGCCCATTGGGGTCCTAGCTTAAGGAATAAATAGTTTATCATGCCTAATTCAAAAAGGCTTATAATCCCTCCAAACATCTAAATTTGATACAAACCAAATTTGTAATACCCAAAATCCGGTTCACTTAAAAATCAGATCAGAAATGTTACGATCGAGTCAGATTCACATCTAAACTAGATAATCTGAAAGACTCGAATAAGAAACAGACCGAAGCAACTCTCTTGGTGTTTTGAGAAAGGAAGGTACCACACCAACACTCAAGAGAAAAAGATGAATGGATACATGCAAGGTCGTAATAAAAAGTTACATGTAATGACATGACATGCAAATACTCAACACACAATAAGAGTTAAAATATAAATGAAAAAAATAAATGAATAAATACATTATAATAACTACTAAAGCTGAAGTCAGAATGTCTCACTTAGACACCTTATGTCATGTCTAATTTTCTCATACAAAAGCCGGTGAGGGCATATATCACAATCTATCAAATAAAATACATATAAACATACATTAAAGTACGAAAGAAAACAATGGTGCACTGAACACAAGTGTGTATAGCAATCATCTGTCCTTCCACCATGCTAACCCAACACACAAAGAATACAAAACTTACATATATAATAAGAAAAACGTCAGCAACGGGAAGGAAAACTAATGTGTGTGTGTGTGTGTATATATATATATATATATATAATATATACACACACACACAACGTACAAAAAGGCTGCAATGCGCTGCAGCCTTTTTACGAGCACATCACAACGCACGACCCGTGGGCCGTTGGACACGAGACGTTGGATGAAAATCCAACGGCTCACAGCCCCTCACCCCGCGACCCGCCAGACCCAGTTGACCCGGCCTCCCGCCTACCCGCCCACCGACCCTGCCGCCCGTCCGACCCCACGCATCGTCGTGCCAGGGGAGCCGCGGCAGGGGTGGCAGGCGGCTTCGATCGCAGTGCAACTTGGGGGCCGCGAAGTGCCGTGCGGGCGCGGGGACAACGGCTAGCAGGGCGGCGGCGCGGGGGAGAGGGCACGGTGGGGGTGGGGGGGAGGGGGGTGCTGTGGCTCGTGGCTCAGGGCGCGGGGAGGGCGCCGACGGGCGGGACGGCGGGCGGGCGAGGGGGCTGTTGGCAAGGGGGTGGGGATGGGTGGGCGCGGCAGGTCAGGCGGGTCTGGGCAGGTATGGGGGCTCCAGTGAAATCTGGGCCACTGGATTTCAATCCAGCGGCCCATATTCATTGCGCTGCTGATGAGTTCATCTGGTAGCCGGCCGGGAAATCGAGATATCGCCATCGGGAACTTGGGAGTTGCCGACTGCAAACATGGATGAGACGCGTGGTCAACAAAGGTCTCAAAAGCTCGGCTGCTGAGGATGGGAGTCGATATGGGTGATCACCCCGAATGGAGGTGGCTTGCTGGCTCTAGAAAAGCTCTAAAAGCGGCAGTGATAGTGGAAATCTGGTGAACAAAGTGCAGTCACTGGTGGCTATTGTTGGCGACACCAGTGCTAATGAAGGGTCTCGATTAATGATGCTGCTGCCAAGGTGGTCATGGTGGTGCTTCGGTCCGGTGGCTAGAAGCTAATCAGAGATTCGATGGCGCTGAGCCAAAGTGGCTACGACGTTAGGGTAGAAAAACCTCCAAAATCGTGGGAGAAATCCCAAAAAAATGAGAGGGAAGCTAGGGCTGATATGGATGGCTTTGATCTTACCACATGGTGCGATCTTATCGTCTAAGTGATTGCGAGACCTATATGGACAAAACCTCGAATCGATACCGTCAATGGTTGAAACTGACTCAAAACCTAACAAAGACTCCTACAGACGAAAATTGAGGCAAGATACCTAAATAACCCTCAAAACCTTAAACTCAATCAGGTGAAGATTTAACCTCAATCAAAGTTGGGCTCATAGAGGCAACCCAGTAATCCAAATCCTTAAAATGCATGCAAAAGAAATACCCTGAAAAAACCTAAATAGATACTAAACGCTGCAACAATGTATATCTGGCCCCCTTAATTAACACAAGCCAGAATCCGTATATCTCAGAGTATACTATTTATAACTTATGCTATATTGTAGCATAACTAGCATAACTAATCTTATTATTTGTATATCGGGCATACTTAGCCTCCATAATATATTCATACGTCTATTTGGACCCAAACTCATAGTCTAAAGTTGAACTGACTCAAAACTAGCTCCAAATCGGGCAGGATAACAAGGGGTAAAACTCTAAACCCGAAACGGAGGTTTTACAAAATTACATTCTAAAGTCCCTAATTTGAAAGTTTTTTTCCTCCAATTTATTGGATCATCCTATATAGTGATCAAACATGCTTTCATTCTCATTGTCTAACTCTAACCATAAACTGTAACATTGATCGATGTTCTTGAGAAAATGCAGTTCAAGATTGACAATTTTTTTTCATCTTCAAGATAGCTCACAAAAATTAAATATCTTAACATTTTTTGAGTGTCTCGGCCAACTTCTGTTCCTTAAACCTCATCAGATGCCGCCGGGGGGGGGGGGGATCCATTTGGACATTTTTTCCAAACATATCATACATATAATGATCCAATGACATCAACTTATTTGACCTAAAACTAGCTCATTCCCTGTATTGATCTTGTTTTCGCTCTTTTCCTCCATCCTATGACTTGAGGTCAGAGTTATTGAATTCCTATTTCACCACTGCACTCATTTTATGTACTTTATATCATGCCAAACTCAAAGTTAGTTTCACAGGGGACCAATCTCCCCTACCCAAGTGGTCTTTATGGACCAGCCAATATTAAAACACGACAAAATAAAAACTTTTTTTTATTAGTATGAAAAATGGAAATAACATGAAAATTTGAAATGGTCAATTTATTAAAATTAGTATATATTCAATATATTTTTAGAAAAATTAATACTTTTATAATGTATTTTGTATTTAAATTAATTTTAATTATCTTGTATGGTCCATTCATAACGAGTAAAAAATTTTCCACCTTTTTCTTATTTATTTAGATAAAAAAATATGAAAAATATTTTTTTGCTTATTTAAGAACATGTGCATGTGCTATATAAAGTAATCAATTATTTTGTATTTTTATAGATGTAATTATACTTAATTTATATAAAAAAAATTAATATGTTTTTAAATATATATATATATATATATATTAAAAATAACTACTTTAATAATATTGACTAATTCAAAACTTTTATGTTATTTACGCTATTTTCGCACTAACTAAATGGAACCTTAAATTGGAACCCTTCTTCTCACCTTGTAAACAGAAATCATGGTAAGAAGACTGCTAAACGGACCGCCTCACTGGTATGGTTCACTGATGAACCGACGCCAGGCCCGGCAAAATGCCTGCATTGGGCCCGCCATCTTCTCCGAGAAGAACCGCGAACTCCTCATTCATGGTCGGCGCTTGCCCGGGAATGGATGGCATCATCGCAGTCCGAGCTGCAACAACCTTCACCATCTCCTCCGCCGGGTACGCCGCCGCCGGCAGCCTAACCTCATTCACGTTTCAGCTCACCGAATAAAATGAACATAAATAAAAACATTGAGGAGATGTGTTGATGGGCTTCAATACAAAATGATTAACATTGAAAGGAGTAAAAGGCATAAAAATTTATACAAAATACCTCTCATCTCGTATACAAATATAAGACAATCATATTAACACATGATGTAGGCACCACAATAAACGTGGGTGTTTAAGAGACATGACACAAGTAGAGAACCCTTCGATGTGTTGACTCCGATGTCACAAGCAAAGCAAATGGGTCCATCGGCTTCAATCTAATATGATTAGTTATTTTATAAGACGTAAGAACACACAGTGCATACAAAATACCACTTATCTCGTATACATCTATGGAGCAATGTTAATAATATTATAATATTTATTTCCTTCAAAGTTAGTAAATCAGGGTAAAAGATAAAGATACCAGAAAATAAGCCATTATATTGAATGCAAACAGAGAAATAATGAGGGATATATTGTTCCCCAAGCTTTTCCCCCAGTGACCGAACTAAGATTAACATTATTCCATGCATCAAATCATATTATGTGCCCACTCAGCTTCTTATTGAAGATCACCAGATCATCGAATAAAATAAGATATATACGGAAGAAATAGTGTGAAATCTGCTGCAGTTAACCATGATCAGTTAGGCCGGGATTATTTAAGCTGTGCATTGTAATCGACCATTTCCCTCATGCAATTTTAACCATCTATGCATCAAGGGCTTATTAAACTTGCCAAGAGATCAACCTCCATAGATCATGCATGTTCCCTTTTCATTCAAAAACACACCAGATTAGTTGCATGAATGTTTACTCACCCTAACCGTCTTAACTATTCTACATATCACATATTAAACGGTACCTCTACATGCAAGCATCGCATACATATAATGACATACAATCTACGTGCATGTATGCGTGCCTGCCTCCTGATCATCTCTTGTTCATGATTATATTAGCAGTGCAAAAGAGGGAAAAAATTAGTGGTGCACAAAGGATTTCTATATATAGATTCTACTTCCATTCATGGCGCCAATTATATCTCAAGACCTAGTTTTCTTTCTGGGTTTCGATTTATATAGCTAAATTTAACCTAAGTTGGATCGATGGAGCGGGGAGAAATGCAACGACCTTACGAGATCCTACACTCGCTGCGTGAAAAGCAGAAGCAGGGAGGCCACGCCTTATACTTCACAACCATTGAAATCACCCTTGAGCTCTGGGAGAAGATGATCAGCACCCAGCGCTTGGCCCTGCCCGGCTTCGCCAACAGCCTTCTTCTAAAGCAGCTCCGGGTCGACATTTCTGCGCATGAGAATGATGATGGGCTCCAAGACTGGGAAGTTGATTGTGAGTTCTTCCCTTGTGGTGCCGAATTCTCTCTTCGCATCAACAATGGTGGGGAGATCAATGGGGAGAAGTGGGGCTCTGCTTTGATCGGAGAACATTGTGTGCCTTGAGAAAGACGTCTTCTCTGCTCTGTGGTATAGACTTGACGATCTGGGTTTACATAGATGACGATGTCGGGCTTCACTCTCTGGCCGTATCCAAGTTTTGGAGCTCAGATCGTCTTAAGGTTCTGTTGGCTCGACTCGCACCATCTCCGGCGACTTCTTCCGATGATCAACCCGGCTCCGGCGAGGGCAGCCATGCTGCATAATGATCATCATGGTATAGCTGGGTGCATGGGCTATTAGTTAGGTATTTAGAGTTAATCTAATATTTTGTCAATAAGGTCAATTGCGTTGACGATGAATGTTGGGTTAGTTTGTGTGCTGGTTTTAAATATTATTAGAAGAAATGCATTTAGATATATGCTATAATTAAGTATTATTTGTTCATCATACATGGCTTAATACCTAAGCCTTCACACATATATTACGAAGATAAAGAGATATTTGTTTTTTATTTAAAACAAACCTTTAATTATTCATAGAACAAAGTCCTACAACATGCTCTGCAGGAAAACGATATTTATAGGACAAGCTCGAGCTAAAAACCCTAAAACACCTTACAAGATAAAGTGCACACAAACAATGGCGAGGAAATACGATACGCCAAACTAATTACAATAATTTGATACAACTCAAAACTGATACATGCAGAAAATTACAAGAAAGACTGACCTGCAATATGGCCATGGCGAGATGCATAAGCAAATAAAATGAAAGAAATGTGGTAGTGAAGTTAATCATAGCCATTATATGTGAGCAAACGATGAGAGTTTCTTATGTATATACATATACCTGTAAAATATTGAGGATTAAACAAATAATACCAAAGCTGTTGTGCCCTGCATGGCGACGATGGATTGGAGACCCCTGCTCCTGAGATCATAGCGAGTCACCGTATGTTAAATCCTTGGTTTTGAGCAGCCAGAAATGTCATAAGCCCGAGAAAAACTGTAACTTGCTTCTGTCAAGGAACAATACAGAAGAATGTCTCGTATTTTCCAAAGCAAACATAACACAGAAAAATGTCTCGTATTCCATATGAATATGAATGTCTCAGTACCACAAAGCCCATAATTCTGTAAGATTACAATCAGTATTCACCATCAACAATGACGGTAGTTACAACAAATGATACATCAATACTACAATATCGGCAACCACAAAAACTTTCAAAAAGAGCCGGGGCCAATCAAATTGAATTCCTGTCAACAATAACTAGGAAGCAATGCTATACCGAAAACATACAAACAAGTTTGATCTCAATCGCGATCCCAAACAGTAAAAGAGTATCTGGGTGAAGTATATGTTTTCCCCTGCAGAAGAATCGATGCCCTTGTCAGAAACAAATGGCTCTGACGATGTTCAGCTTCTCAAAAGTCAAAACTTATGCTTCCCACACGTCATCCTTCAAGAAAAAGAAACATGCGATTCAGGGCAATCATCCAAACTCTTATCAACACAGAGCAATTCAACCATGCTCCAAATAAGAGAAGCAGACTTTTTTCTGTACAGAAAGCATCCATCAATTCAACCAACACTGGAGAAGCCAATGTTCTAGCCACGCTCCCTGACACAATTTCCAGGCAACAAGAATCTATACTTTTCAGCATTTTCCAGCAGATATGCAGGTAAATGAACAGCAGAATAGGACCGAGGGATTGGCCCCAGCTTCCCAATAATCTCTTTAAAGGTGTACTCCTCTGGTAACATGTCAAATAAATCAGCACCTTGGCAAATCACATTTTGCACTCTTGATGGATTTAGGTAATGGGAAAATCTTATCCGATCACAATGACTGTATGCTTTCATCTTAAAAATGAACTCACTTATATGCCTAAAGCAAAAACTACAATGCCAACCAGCATCAGCCAAAATATGGTTGGTTTGGCGATAGTGGGCATACCTTGTCTTCCCAGACTGATATCGATGAACTGAGGCCCTCCAACTCTTGTTGTCCAAAAGAAACTCAAAGGAATAAAGATAGTTACGAAGCCGAAGATGAAGAACTGGAGGAATATCATCACACCACCTGAGTAGATTAATCGTATGACCGCTTGGGATCTCATCAACATCAGACATAATCAACAAATCATCATCACGTATGCCAGCTATTCTGAGTAGCTGGTCTAGGGCTACTCTCTGATAAGCCTCCTCAACAAATGGATTTTCTCCTTTCCTAAATCTTCCACCAATTTTCCCATATGTTAGCCTTGACTTGACAAATTGAAACTCCTCTCTATTGCTAGAAAACACAAGAGGCTTAGTCAATCCAGTGAAGGTTGAATTTGATTCCAGGAGGACAAACTCATTTACATACGGGTACAGCTCTTTCCACCTTATAGCCAGAATATCCAGCTCATTGCTGAACAATACGGCATCAAAAACTCTCCTTGCAATTTTACGGATTCCCCACCCATGAAGCTTGCAGAGATGCTCCATTGACACATTCTCATGATAGTAATGAGGGATTTCATGGAATGGTTTTGGTGGTGATTCCCAAAGTGGCCGCAGAAAATAGGATATTTTCTGGCCGTGCAAGTAAATTCCAAAAATGCACGTAGGAACTATCATAAAGAGGAGGATAATGACTTTGAAGTCCAAGCCTCTTAGAACACACCTCAATCTAGACATGGTCAGAGCAGCCCTTGTATTCTGCAAATTTCACAATGAGCAGGGAAAAGACAAACTAAAGTTAATGAAAACTACATTCCAAAGACGATCTTAAATCTCAAGATGTAGAGTTAACACAAATAACTTGTAACAGCAATAAAAAGGAAGAAGAGAGATTCATATAAGAAAATTGACTTCGCAAGCATAATATACAGAATATAATATGTGATCCATGTTTCAAAAAGTGCCAAACAAGAGCTATTCTCCTTAAAGTACGACCTACATCAATCTTTCAAAACACTATGATCGTCAACAATCCACATTTCAAATGTATTCATCAAAAAACCTTATGTCCATCAGAAACACCCAAACAAAGAAAGTCAAGAACAAATTAGTAACAGTATCAACCTTAACTACGGCACATCACAGAGAAAAATGATCCATGTATCAAAAAACGGAATATTCCACATATAACATGCAAAAGCAGGCAACAAAAATCAAAGATATAATCAAAATTTTAAATATAAATAAAAACGAACAGTCCAACAACAAAAGCAACTAACTACCTCGCCACAAACATCTTCACAGATATCATCCGACTTCTTCCAGCTATAGTCTCCAAGTTCCCGCATCAGGACAAGCAAAATCACCCCCCAAAAACCAATCAAACCTCTCAATCACGACACCACCACCCCAAAAATCGCCCCCCGATAAAAAGCCATCATCCCCGGCGAAAATCCCAGATCCACCACCAACCCACCACCCCAATCTGCGGCCCACCCCAGTATTTCCTCCCTCCGAGCAACCAACCGCCCCAAGACGGCGCCTTTCACAACCAGAACGAGCAGGAACCGATTTCCCAGCAACAATCACCAAAAAGCACACCGCGAAATCCCAACTTTCCGATCAAATGCCGCAAGAGCTCCATCAACTAGACTGCTTCTCCGTCACCAAGTGATCAATGGCGGTTTTCCTCCACCTCCACCACCACCACCTCCCTCCTCCAACATCAATGGCTTCCTTAAACTCCTCTGATCCGTGATTAACAGGCCTACTTAATCTAATTCATCACATAATTGGCAGTTATAGTAGCCGTTGGCCATCTCGTCGTGGTGCGATCTTGGCCGTTGATCTGGCGCTCCTCTTTAAATTGCGTGGGGCCAGAAATGGTCCCACTGGTCGTCGACTTGGTCAACTAACTATCCGCGAAAAAAGTCGCCTCTTGGCTTTGTTTCTCTCGGTGTGGATTTTGAGTAAAACGTTCGGTTTTGTCTTAATCACATTGTTTTTTATAAAAAATAACACTTTTAAATATTTCTGGTTGGGCATGATCAACATCACCGCCAATTTTGATCTGGAATTGGGATTGAAATTGTTTGTTTTTGCTTCTGGAATTGGGATTGAAATTGTTTGTTTTGCTTTGGTTGAGAGGGAAAACCCAGAGACTAGTTTTTTTTCTCTCTTTTTTTGGGTGTTTTGTTTCTGGCAAGATTCACGTTGAGTCAGTTTTTTTTTAATGATTGGTTTTAAGCCGAGGAGTGTTAAATCGGCCGCCCTATATATTGTTTTATTTTCTCGGCGGAGTTATAAATGTAGAGTTTGATTGAAGCAGTGGTATATATCGCATGGTCACGGGACACGTGGATGGATCATGTCTAGCGTTAAGAGTTGATTTTGCATTTTAGCCTCACTAATCAACTGAAACCAATTTACCTGGTGAAGGTGTGCTTATCTTGTTTGGTTAGATAATAGTGATATCATGTCTATTTGATAAGTATGTTAATTATTCGAACAAGGGGATGATATTGTTCATGGTAGATAGTGATGTTGTAGAGATTGAAATATATTGTGGAGAAACCCATTATTTTGTATTTTTGAAGAGATAATTTATTCGAATATGTTGTACTTTGGGCTGGATCGTTATAGATGATACAAGAGTCTTTTGGTTCCGTGTTAATTTATTGGCGTTCGTTATTGGGTTTTGAATGTTGGGTGCTCTAAAACTCTAGAGAAAAAAGTTCACTTGGCTCATGAAATTTGATAAAATGGCTTTTGGGTTTTCTCGTTACGGAGAGCACTGGTGAGTGAGTTTTCACAAAGATATAAATTTTTGGTTACAGTTTTGTCAGGTGAGAAAACAGCTTCCACCTTTCCTGTGTTTGGCCTTGTGCAAGAAAAGGCCTTCCACCTTTGAGTCGTTCCAATTTCCACCGCCTGCGTTGCTTGTATCCATCCATCCATCCATTTGCTTTCTTCTCCAACCAGAAGCGAGAAAAGGGGAAAGTGAAGTTAACTTGTTATTCCCAGAATCTTCTCTTTGCAAGACATCTTGATGGGGGTATGTACAAATCATTCATGATGAATATACATATCTTTCCCTTTGATTAATGATTTTATCTAAATGTCTGCTCCATGTCCCTGACCACAAATGTCATTGAAGAAAACAGAAGAATAAGTTTTATATATCTTTGATCCCAATTATATCCAAGCAATCCTAGACCATTTTAAGTCATATCAAAGCATTTTTCTCGCTAATTGAATCCTAAAAACCCATTTGTAATACCTTCTTATCAAATGGAAAAGTCTACCAATATTAATCATTTTATTAGACAAAACGGTCTTGTTTATGTTTTTCCAAAGCCAAGGTTTCGTTTGTGAGGAAGAACTTGAAAAGAAAGGGTGAAAGAATTGATCTACTGTGACCAATCTTCTCTGCTCATAAGAACTAGCTCAGACAGCATTTTCACGTGAAAACATCCTTGGACCCATGTTGGTGTCTGCAACCAAAGCCATCAACACACCCATTGTGACATCCACTTGTTTGTGAAACCATGCATCAAAAGATTTCCAAACCATGCATGGCTGTTCAACTCCTAATTCTAAGGGTCGTTCACATTCCTTTTCTATGGAATGTGAGATTAACATGATATATCCCTTTCTACCAAGGGGAGATGCATGGTCAATATATATATATAGAAAGAGGATCAAAATAGGAATCTTCCCATACTTTTCTATGCAAGTACATAGAAAAGTGAACTAGAGTGAAGATCAATTGGGAGGAAACATTTTCTATTGTTTTGTGTTCATGCTTTAAGAACTTTGTGGCCATACCATTTGATGAATAAGTCTTGTATATATGCGTTCGCCGGACTATGTATGTGATAAACTTGTAGAACTTTTCTGAGTTCAAACTGGGCCATTGCCTTCCAGATTCCTTGTATGTTTGATGAGAAGTCATGGACCACTTTGAACGTGATAAAGATGGGTTTAGTTCTTTCCATTCTCTTACTTCAATATTCATCTTTCCATCAGACTTCAGCTGGTGGCCAGTCTTCCTTGATCGAGTTGGTGCAGTTGTTTATGCTGGTCTTCCATGGCGGATCAGTAGTGTGTGGACTTGAACTTCCAATGGCCGTTTACTCAAGTCTCCTCTATAAATATCGTTGACTTGAAATGACTGAGGTTAACAAAACTGATATCGTTTGTGGGGCTTAGGACGCTTATATAGATTTATCATTTTACCTATTATTTTGAATTAAAAATATAATTTTTCGAACCTTATATCTAAGAAATGGTCGATTAAATTAATCCATTTTAAATTAAAACAATATTAATAGAAGGTTAAATAATTACCCTCTTACCAATTTACCTAGATTCAAATTTAATCGTTTTACTTAAATTAAACTAAAAATCAGTTCAAACCCTACATAATTTTTGGCAGGGAGACTTATCCACTACTGAATTAAATTGGTCCAACCTTAATTACACTTTATTAATTAAGTATGTTCCACATCTTACATATGCAAGTGGTTGAATTAATGGTATTGATTGTTTAGAGCCCATTTTGTTAACATAAAAATAGTGTAAATGAAAAAAAAACTATATAAAATAAAAACGTAATGTGATGAAAAAATTTTTTAAAAAATTTACATATTTGGATAGTAGGTAAATAAGATGAAAATAAAATATTCCTTCCATGTGCACATCCATGTGGATGTGTTTCTCAAAATTATTATCAATTTCTTTTATTTTTATAAGAAAATGAAAAAATATTGTTTTGGAAAATTTTTACATAAACTTATTTTAATTAAAATTGAGATCTCTTTTAACTAAATTTCAAAACATGCAAATAAAAAAATTGTAACCTCCAAGTTTTATATTTCTTTCGTACAATTTTAAAACAACTAAACAGACCGTTAACAATCGATCAATAAAATGAGGCAAAGGGTTATTGTTAAATCTTTGAAAATCAGTTAACATTTTGGTGGCTGCAGTAGACAGTCCATAAATTTGCCAGAAGAGATAAAAAATTTTGTCTCTTTTTTAGGGTGTCAAATTTTGTTACTGTTGTATTTTCTTTAAATCTTTTTCTTTTTTCCTTATTCAACTTGTGAGAAAAACAATTCTTATTTTTAAAAAAAACAAATTAATTAGAGTTAGATTAGACTATCAGGAGGTGCTAATGGTGGAATTTCTGTTTATGTTCTTGTCCTGTTTCCAGCGACTTATGGTGCATTGGTTTCCTAAAAACTATATATAAGGTTTATTTATTACATATGTTTATAATATTATTGTAAAAATTAATACACTGATATCTACTTACTAGTGTATCATATACAACAAAGTCGTCTGATATATGACATGTACTTGCACCTGCCTAGGCCATCTTGGCCGAGGTAGTTGGTCCCTAGATAGTACATGTACCATGCTATTGATAATTTTATTAAGAACATCCATTTATGGGAAAAATAAACTCCTTTCGACACACTTTGCTTATTCCGTTGGTCCCTGGCTAGCTACCTAATATATAGATGATTAGTTTGACAAGTTTCTTAAATTTTTATCAAGTGTCTTGACTTTTCATTATTTCAATATTTTTTCTTTTTTTGGCCAAATATTTATCCTTCTTTGTAGCAATTAGCATCAATCTCTTCTTGGTTACTATCCATTTGGTTGCTTGTCTAACATATCAAGAGATGGGACATTGATCGGATATGGATATGTGGCTAAATCCTTATTTCCTTCCAAGTTGAATATCCAAACTTCTAATAAAAAACATAAATAGTATAAATTTTAATACAAATTAAAGAAATAACAATAATTTTTTAAATTATTGTAAAATATATTTTTATAAAATAATATCTATTTCCATTAAATACTGATCGGATTACTTCAAACCCATATCTGATCTAAATATTTTTATACATTGGGTTTTTATATATCCAACAGGGATGGGTTGGGATTGAATATAAACGGATCGGATATAGATAAGAATTTATAGATATAGGATATCTAAACCCGTTCGGATAAGACCAGCTAGTAGTAGCACTATTTTTTTTTCGAAGTAGTAACAGCACTAAAATTGCTTTGTTCAAATGGGTTGTTGGTTACATCACCAGTAATTGTTCATTCCTGCAACTTCTATATGTTTTTCTTAGAAGAAAACAATTGCTCTCTTGTTACAGCTACCCACACAACCTAGGAGGAAGAGGACACTCTCTACCCCATTGTATAATACAAAGCTTTTGCTTCGGTTTGTCCGCATGCTCAAGATGTTCCCCGTGTTACATATCTCTCCGTTTTCTATAGTGTCGTATTACGAATGTGATCATTTATCAAGAAAATCTTTATGCATGGGCATATTGTCTCATATAAGTATGAATGACACCAGTATAGTGTTGTTCCACTTTACCTCTTTTGCTTCGAAGTTCAAAGTCCTAATCCCCATTCCATCACTTATATTTTTTGAAGATCAGTTGTGATGTCTTTTCTTTTGTCTTTTGATTGTTAGAATGTCAATGCACCATCGCATCCATACAAGAACTGTACGTCACAATAGCAGAAATTGCTCAGATCATCAAGCCCGTCTTCAACATGCAGGAAGTTGAGCTTTGTTTGCCATTGTTCCACTCAAACTAGCTCTTATGAATGTATGGATGTTGGCCATTTTGTTGAAGTATGAAGTATAGGGTATGAGGCTCTTAACTCACAATGAACCTTGCTCGTAATCCAATCACTAACGCTTTTTTTTATAAGTTGCCCACTTGTGTAATTAGTGTATCTTTAATTTGCAAAAACAAACAAGATGTGAAAATTTGAACATGCCCAACTTCATTTCCATGCTTGCAAGCACTTTTAACATGGATACTAGGAGATAGATATCCCATTGAGTTGTACAGTAGACTAAGATAGCAACCATTGTATGTCAAACAACTTCTTTTCTCATAAACCACAGCAAGTTCTTATTATTCCACAACCATTATTACTGAACTTCAAAGATGAAAAAGAAGGAACAGTGAAGCCCGTTCTCAAGAGAGGGTAGATCATAATAGCAAAGAAGAAACGCTGTTACAATAAGCATCGATCTAACAATTTATTTTCAACTAAGCAACAGTAAGAGTACTTAATCTGAGTCGCAACTTTTCTGCTCGTAGCGTCTTAAAGAGAGGGCAGGTCACTATAGCAAACAAAGCTTCAATTATTTGCTGCTTTCTAGACATGATCTCAACCACCACTTTCCAAATTTGTTCCAAACAAACTGCACAGAAAATAACCAATATTTATCTCTCTGGAACTAAATTAAATCAGTATTCGGAAAGCTTGGAAAGACAAGAAATGCCCACAAATCATTTCTTCAATAACAGTTGTGTAAGGACAGAGAAAGTCTCTATTTACATAAAGATGAAAAACCCACTATTCTGTAGCCCCATAAGAAAAGAGAACATCATGAACCATCAATGACTTCTCTTTTGCTTTACACTTTTCAGATGATTTCTGCATTCTTTACAGCTCTCATCTGCTGACCTGGGTATCACTAAAGTGACACATGGTACATGAACTAAGAGTTTGTCATAATTTGCAGCTTTTCTGTGCATATTTAACTCATTCTAGGTAACAATATATCTGATTGATATGAAATCCTTTTTTACCCAAATGATTGATTTGTATATATATTCTGAGACTCTCTTCACTGAAACTTGATCAAGTGACTAGCTGATCATTGAACCGTGAATGTAAGCAACCCTCTAAACAAAATATGACTAACCAATCATTGATGTGAAGTCTATATTAATTCCAGTCATCTCCAATGAGAATATGAGATGTAACAAATTATAGGTCAAGCATGCTAGGCAAATATATGGGTTGGTCATTCTTATAGCTAGCAAGTTCAGTAGCATTTCACCATCTGAAGTTTCCAAATGAGCTTTCCCATGAGATGGATTTGAGGGAAGAAGATGTGCATGTATGGTCTAAAACCAAATCAACTGACTTGGTTAATTGAAGTCACATCTAATTTGTGTACATTAATCTCAACATATAGCATTCATTTGCATGCCTCTTATGTGTTCAACTTAGCTAGCAAAGGCAATGAAATTTCATCAAATGCACAAGCAATCAACTTTTAAGAATATGGTTCGTAAAGATTGTTGTGACTGCAGTAATCAGGTTGCCCTTCACCAAGTAGTTATTGTTCTCCTTTGAACATTCAAATGCTAATATGTATCAGGAAAGATATGCAGACCAAAGGTAATCTATTACAAAACTACAATCATACACAACTGCAAAGCAGAAGTAACCAGCTAAGGCTGAAAACACAACCGCATATGATACTCAAGTGATCATAGAGCGTAGGTCATAGAGCAAAGAAAGATAAGATTTGCAGGCAGCGACAACACTCACCTGCAAACAAGAGCATCACTTTCAAGAATCCATCACAACTTTTCTGCTCTACAAGATCAAGTCGACATGGCAGCCATTGATGGATGAAACTAACCTTCTGATAGCCGATCATGTCCGCCTTACTATGCTCAAGAGAAGGTAGGTCACTATAGCAAACAAATCTCAAAAACTTTGGTGCTTTCTTGCTCATCTTGATCTTTTGAACCGCACATGTTCCAAATTCCAAACAAACTTCAGGACCCAATATGAATTCATACAAAAAACAAAAAGAAAATATACCAATGTGAATCTTGGAGGAAACAGACCAAGGAGACTACTTTGAGAGAAAAGAAGACGAAATACTAACCATGGCGAGAATAAGAAAGTTTGAGAAGAAGGCATGTATTAATTTAGAATATTAATTCCATACAACAACACGAGGAGAAAGAATATTGCCCATTTAACAAGCAGCCACCTCGTTGGTCTCCTGGCTCCTATGATAAAAGCCAATTTTATTTTTCTAAAGTCCACAAAGCTGTGACCCCACGGTTGGTGATGCACATAAAATTCCATCAATGGAGGATCTTGGACCATTGTGAATTTACCCTTTTTTCTGAGACTTAATCTGATAGGTTTTCATTCTCAAATTTCACCATCTTTACAGCAGCAAACTCTGTAAATTGTAATGTCCGCTCTCATCAATTTAAATACAGTTTAGCGAAGTTTTACTATCATGCTGGATGCTTTTACTGCACTTTATAAGCGCATGCTCCATATCAACCTTAGTTCAACTTTAATGCTTTGAAAGAAAAAATAAAATAAAACCCAAAACTACATTAAAGTTGACCCAGTAATGTTCTTTGAATATTCAATATAGTAGGGAAGAAGCTTCCAGGCCAACCATTCATTTATGTAATGGAAAGACCAGATTAGTTTCCAGTCTTCTCCAAGGAGATAACATAAGCTGTCCAAGAGCTGGTTCACACTAGCCAAAGCATCGCCGCCAACGCATCAATGTAGTTCACATTTTTATGACACGGTTTAGTCCAAACAATGAGAACATTGGGTGGCCTTTCTTGTTGTAATTAGTCAAGGTAATAATAGTACATTTGTTAGTATAACATCGAGGACCTTTTCTAGAGCTGGAAATGAAGGAAAAAGATGCCAAGGGCTAAAGAAAAATCTTGGGTGTGAATCGTCTGAAATTGATTTAATTGACTTGGTTAATTTAATTGAAGTCGCATCTGATGAATTTTTCTAATTGTGAAAACTTTGTTTGCATCAAATGGGCTTAGAATTTATGAACGTTCTTGTCAATATTTAGATGATTTCTGTTCACTAATTAGTTCTTGTTTTTCTCTTGAACAATATTCATGTTAAAATACTAACTGAAATAAATACTGAGATTGCTTACTATTAGCTCAAAGTTGATATGTGAGTATCATTAAGAGGTGAATTTTATGACTCATGTAAATCACCAGGCTTAAATTGTTATCTTCATCATCAAATTGTCTTTGGAATTTACCGGTCAAATGTTAAATTAAAATGTTGTTTTTAAAAGGTATTTTGAAGAATAAATTATTTTATATAATAAGTCATTTACAAATTACCACATTTTCCATTAATCGAGTATGTGTCTGAGACAATTTTTTGTTTAAAATTAATCGAACAAAAGCATTGGTTGTCAAATGTTAAATCTTGTTTTAAACATATGTGGCAAAGTTCAAATTTGTGTTTAAGATCAATTAACTAACAAATAACCTAAAATTGAACATATATATGCGAAACCGAAGTGACACAGCGGAGTAGGTCACAAACCCTTTCGTCAAACTCTATATTGGCGAGCAGTACGATGTCCTTTCATTTGAACGTCTCGTCAAACTATTCAGGTTGTCGCATCAACGGTCAATATCTACCTCCTCTTTAAAGCAAAAGGTTTTTACTAATAATCTATCTGAAAAAATAACTCGCCAATCTTCTAACCAATAATAAAATTAATTAATTGTATGTTTTCCACTAATATATTATCTCAAAAACTAACAATATTTCTTTGAATTAACTACGAATCAATTTAATTGTAAGTTTTCCACCAATAAGATATTTTAAAAAATAATAGAAAAGTCTTTTAACCGACAACAAAATTAATTTTAGATCAGTAAATCTTTTAATTAATAGAAAAACTAATTTTAGGTTTTCCACCGCAAAACTATGTTAGAAAATTATAGTAAATCTTTTAACTTTTAACAAAATTAAGATTTTGAAACAAATAGTCAGTCCATTAAACCACAAAATGAATTTTTATATATATATACATACCACGTATGTACAAAACCATTATATTTTTTAATATCATTTTTTTCTCTTTTTTCATTCTAGATATTTTTCCAATGAACTAACTTATAAAATGCCTGCACATTATGCGAGTATCTTGGCTAGTAACTTATTATAATCTATTAGCAATCAAGTCACAATAATTTATAAAATATCTTAAAATTAGTTTTACTTTTAACACCTATTAATATAAAATTTAATATATTAGGAAAGATGTGCTTATAAAACTTTAATGTATATTTATTCTTTTATTAAATAAATTAAGCCCATTATTTTGCACTTAAATCTAATACTTTTAAATTGTATTAAATGTGACTACACAACAACAACAAAAAAAACCTCTCTCTACCCTTCCTAAAAAACCTTAAATAATGTTCTTTTGGCATTCCAATTTTTTCCATGATTTTATAGTGCATTTTAAATTTATTAAATTGTGGAAAATTTTTAAAGTTTTTATAGTGTCAGGAACTATATTAAATAATAGGTTATCCCATATGCTCTTTAATTTATACTTATATTAGGTCGTTATAAACCTTATCAAAATTGGTCAGAAATCATTTTAAACAGTGGATTAAAATAAAATTTTTGAAAAGGTTAATTTGGTTGGTTTGATTTCAAAATAATTTATTTTGATTTTCGAGTTGTGCCGGACAAAAGTAACTATATATATTGTATTTTCGTTTGGATTGTCCTATCCCTTCCCCCACCTCGCGGACCGCCGTCACCGCCGCCGAGGGGCTTGGGGAAGATTGTTTCGAGGATGTTGGAAGGGAAGCTAATACCCGAGAACGCTAGGTTGGAGAGTGTGGTCATGGCTCTGTGCAAGGACGGGAGACTCGACGAGGTTCGGGGGTTGTTGGAGGAGAAGGCAGAGAGTGGTAGCATGGTAGTGGTAAGCAGTGAGCTAAAGGAGGTTGTACTGGCTGCTTTTGGTATAGAAGGATTGAGGGAAGAAGTGGTAGGATTGCTTGAGAGGAGAAAGCAGGAGCAAGGAGATCAAATTGTTGATCAGAATGCTGCTTTTCAAGCATCAAATGCGGAGACAAATGAGCAGGTAGCTGCCTGATCATAAGAACTGTGCTTGGAACAGAAATTTTCATGAACTTGAATATAACACATTGTATTTAACACCCAGGTGAACTCAATGAATTCAAGCAAACTGTTTTCCTCCCCTTCAAGCCAATTTCTCTGTTACATGAGGTTGAAGTGTGCCCTTGTTGTAGCCACCGTGGACTAACAAGATCAGAACTGCTTTATATTGCCGGTGTTTGAACTGGTTAGCTAGGACAATATATCAAGTTAAATCAATCAAACTATTTGATTCATAGCCCATGTAAGGTTAATTATACAATTGTATCAAAAGGAATACTATCAAGTAACTGATTTTTTGCTATCAACTCTTGCTTTAATTTCTTTGGGTTGTCAATTAGTTCCCATTGTATCTGCCGGAGAAGCATGTGCATTCGAAAAAAGCTCGCTCTGGATGCCGGCCGCCTTTACCATCTGAACTTGTATTCTGGCTTGCCGGTGCCGGTGGGGAAGACCGGATTCCTGTATCTTCTTTCTTGACGATATTACTACCATTGCATATGATCATGATCTCACAAAAATCAGGTGCATTTTTCTGCACGAACTCACTTTTTCTCAATCCCTTCTTCAACCTCCTGCATAAACAAGCATTAATGCATAATGGTGCCTATTGATTCGAAGGAGGGCAAAATAAGACTCGTTTTCCCTAGTCTAAATCATTTGGGATTTGTGAAATGATGAGGATGACGTCGATCATCGAACCCTGATAGAGTTACTAATCATCAATTTAAAATTTCAGAATTATCTACTGAAGGAAACTGAATTTGTCTGATAGGAACTTCAATTAACGAAAGATAATTATAATTACATTTGTGATTATAGATCATCCCGGATGCTCATGTTGGATATATTCCCTCATATAGAAAGCATTCAATTACATGGGAAGTCGTGAAGACATGAAGATAATTTAAGTGGTACGAAGAATTCGATGAGAATTTATAGATTACAAGAGGAGAGTAATTAATGAGGATTCCAATGCTCAAGAAATAATGTTTCGAGTTGACTCTTTATTTCAAGGAGGTGTTCCATATCTCTAGTTTATAAATATGTGATTGGATATATATATTGTGTGTGTTTCCCCTTTAGGAAGTTCCATGGAATGTTCTCCTTTATGGAAGACATGAGAGGTTGCACATCTAGACAAGGTCACCATTGGTGGTGTATGTGGGAGAAAAAGAGAAATTGTTCGTTGTAAGGAGAAGATATGACTTCAGGTTCTTCGATAAGATCAATAGTGGTTAATTTTTTTCTTTCTCTATCTTTTGTCTATGGTTTGTAATTGGAGTAGTGCTCATTCAGGTGGAATTTTCCACACTTAGGTTGAGTTTTCTACTTTTATTGGGGTGAATTTTTTCACACGTGGATAGAATTTTCTCCATATTTTTTGTAGAGTTTTCAACATGTATTAGGGAGTGGTTTCACTCATAAAAGGGAGAGTTTAGGAAAAAAATTCATCATTTCAACTTGAAGTAGGGTCGTAATCTAGGGTATGAGGTTGATCTATTTTTCTTTTGAGGTGTATGTTATTTTCTCAATTTCTCAAGAGTTTAATCTTTCAGATCTTGTTGTTGGTCTGATTTAGATTAGAAGAGTTTTCTAAAATTTTATTCAATACTTGATTGTAAGAGATATTTTTAATCGAAGTTAATCAAGTTAGTTGGTTTTCTTTTCTCTAAATTGGAGGAAAGTTTCCATCTATTTTTGGTATCTCCTATTTTATCTTATATTTGTTCTCATTTCATCTTGAGGGGAAATATTTTCTGGGTTGTTTCCGCTAGAATGTCTATTTCTCAACAAGTGGCATCAGAGCATTGGTTCTTTTTGTTTGTCTTGGTTTTAGGTAGTAACCTTTTGTGTCAAGATGAAAGATGGTGACGGAACGCTTTCGTACTCTTCCAGTGTGCAATTGTCATGTTGTCTATGAGCAAGTGGACGAGGTTGCAGTGTTTGATCTTGCCAATGGTCTTCATCTCTGCTGTGAACTCCTTGTCAGCCCACACTCACATGGATGAGCTTCTTGATGGCGGCGATGTTGCCGTCCTTGAGCTTGGCTTTGTACACGTCGCCAAGAGAATCGCTAGGAGCCGATGGAGCCCGATCGTTGTGGAGTAGTTGGCGTGCAAGTCGGGGAGAAGATAGTACATGTTGCCCAACTTTCTTTGGGGATGCTTTGCCACGTTGAGCAAGTTGTTCGTTCAGATCCAACCAGATGATGGCTCTTGCAGTCGCCAATCTCCGGCGGGATCGAGGTCAGAGAGAAGTTGTTGTCAGAGACTTGGGGATGGCCAGGTTGCTCAGCTTGCCCAATCCACGGCAGGATTGGCCTCAGCTAAGTCCCATTGTTGTTGGCTTGGAGAATTGATCAGATGCCTTGATAGAGGCTTCAGGGAAGTCAGCTTAATCGAAGAGGATTGGCATGTTGTGTAGAGATGAGTCTACGCACATGATCTCTGCACTTCATTGTTGGCTGATGGATTTATTTGAAACAAAAGGGTTAAGCTTACCTTGAAGTATGTGATGCTTTGAGCATTGGTGTGAGCTAGAGGGTGGTCTCTCAATAGAGAGTGAGTAGCTTTGGTTGTGACTCAAGGCCAGGAGTAATATGGAAGGTGCAGAGGGCGGTAAGGAATGAAATTTGATGCGAGAAGCAATAGAGAAATGGCCAAGGTATGAGAATGAGAAAGATAGGGGACGCTGTCGACCCAAGGGCAACGACCCGACGACGACGGCTCCCGTATGTGCCCTGATGAGAGTTCTTGAGGAAGTATATGGTTTTGATTCAACAGGAGAGTTTGCTCTCCTGTGCCAGATTGATACTAGTTATTTTTCGGGCCGGTAACACTCGTTACTGACAATTTTTCTATATATATGTAGGTGAGGAATGCGAGTGATGAAAGCTGTCGGGACTGCGGAGGAGCAGCACGGAACCGCGCACACATGTACCTGCCGCGTGTAATGTATAATGATGGTTGTTTAATATATATGTGTTATCGTATTTTCATAAAATATTATATATTTTCTTTTGGTTTCTCATTTATTATTTTGTCTTGTTTTTCCTTGTACATCACAGCATGCATGTAGGACCGCGTTAGAACCCAATCGTTCTCATTCATGCATTTCATATTTGCATCTTCATCTTGAGACGCCGAGAGTAGATCCTGGCCGGCTTAACCGAATCTAGTAGATTAACGAACGGTTCGGTCGCCGGTGACATTTCCGGGTCGGTTCACGGGTGAGCCGAAACGGGGTGTTACACTTTTTGCCTGGGTTCCCTAAGGTGAAGGGAATGTCATCAGTGTTAGTTGTAGTGGGTTTCTAAGTATGCTGTTGTTATAGCAGCGCCACGTGCATGCTCAGCTGAGACTGTTGCTGAACTGTTCTTTGGTGTACCAAATTCATGGGAATATTTTGGACATGCTTGTATGGTTTGCTAGTGAGTAAACTAGACTTTTTTTAACCATCCTTAGTTTGATTGACAGACAAAGAGGATAAATGCCTTGCTCGAGGAGTACTTAAGGTATTTTGTGACAGTCAATCAGAGGAACTAGTTAGATCTTCTTGATGCGACACAGTTTTGTTATAATCTGCACCGGTCTTCAGCTACGGGGCTTAGTTCTTTTGAAGTTGTTACAGGCTATCAACCTCTCACACCACTGGAAGTTGCTATACAGGGAGGTGGAGTAAAGTGTCCAACTACACGTAGGTTTGTGCTTTAGTTCGTGGGGTTGTGGTTCATGGCCTGTGGAGGTTCATGTGTTTATTTTTCAAGATGACCTCCTCATGTGATGGTGATCGATAGACGGTTGGCAATAGTGCATCAAGTTTGATGGGTGTTCGACAAAGTTGCAAAGTGGAAATTATTCCAAGGTGTTTTTCATAGTCGGGAAGGGGAGAATTGTTGGAGATATTCCCTCCCATGGAAAACATTCAATCACATGGGAAATCGTAAAGACATTAAAATAATCCAAGTGGTACAATGAATTCGATGAAAATTTATAGAATACGAGAAGAGAGTCGTTAGTGAGGATTCCAATGCTCAAGAAGTAATGTTTCAAGTTGACTCTTCGTTTCAAAGAGGTGTTCAATATCTCTAGTTTATAAATATGTGATTTGACATATATATTGTGTGTTTTCCCTTTAGGAAGTTCCATGGAGTGTTATCCTTTAGGGGAGACATGAGATGTTGCACATCTATACATGGTCACTATTGGTGGTGCATGTAGGAGAAAAAAGAGAAATTATTCGTTGTGAGGAGAAGATATGACTTCAGGTTCTACGACAAGATCAACAATGGTTAATTTTTTTCTTTCTCTACCTTTTGTCTATGGTTTGTAATTGGAATAGTGCTCATTCAAGTAGAGTTTTCCACACTTAAGTAGAGTTTTCTGCTTTTATTGAGGTGAAGTTTTTTACACTTGGGTAGAATTTTCTACATATTTTGGGTGGAGTTTGCTACATGTATTGGGGAGTGGTTTCACTCATAAAAGGGAGAGTGGTTTGAAATAGGGTCGTAATCCAGGGTGTGAGGTTGATCTATTTTTCTTCTGAGGTGTATGCTATTTTCTTAATTTCTCAAGAGTTATATCTTTTAGATCTTGTTATTGGTCAGATTTGAGTTAGGAGAGTTTTCTAAAATTTTATTCGATATTTGATTATAAAAGATTTTTTTAATCGAAATTAATTAAGTTGGTTTTCTTTTTCTAAATTAGAGGAAAGTTTCCATCTATTTTTTGGTATCTCCTATTTCATCTTATATTTGTTTTCATTTCATCTTGAAAGGAAATATTTTCTAAGTTAGTTTTGCTAAAGCGTCTATTTTCCAACGGCTCATTCATGGAGACGCTATAGCTGTTCGGGTTCATATGTTATTATCCCCTCTTCCAAAAGTTGCTACGAAAAAGAAGACATGAATAGAAAAGTTGGCATCACATTACTACATGGTCACATTTCATTAATTGAATGTCAAGAAGATTAATAGGTGAGACAAATTCATGTTGTGCACATATTCTAGTGAGGATAAGGTGTAAAGAATCATGAAGATAATTTTGAGAGGTAGTAAGCATTGGTAAATCTAACCTGTAAGAAGCTCTTCCAGCACCCATGACAAGTTTGGTGATGTTAAGCACAGGAATAAGGTCCAAAATAGCTTTAGCAGTCAAACTGCTTTCAATAAGAACAGTATCCACGTTCACCTGAAACCAAAATTATTACGATGTTCAGACACTTGTGATCGACAAACACGGACAGGGCAGGTTACGTAGGAAGAGTTTTCCTCAGAAAACAAAAAACAGACCTTGAAGTCATTGCATAATCTGATATATTGGTTTAAGATGTTCCTCCTTCTGCAATGTTCTTGGTTTGTGTAGGCCTTCCACTGCTCTGCACTTACATGGTTCCTGGTCAGCTTCCCAACTGCATCAAAAACCCATTACCAACCATCAATCTCCAACTCCAATAAATCAACAAACCACACTGACAAGTCTGGTAATTAGTACCTGGGCTGGGAATGTGAGTAATGGGTGGGAAGACATGGATGAGATAAACACAACTCCCAGGAGAGACAGCATTCTCCAGAGCCCAAGTCAAGACACTTACATCATCCCTACCAACTGCAACATACACATCCTTCCCAAGGCTGCCACCATTTGTCTCTTCACTGATCTCAACAATTTCAGGGGACATCACAGCCGAGACCTGCCAGTCCCCCTTCTCCATCTCCACTTCAACCGTCTTTCCTTCTTCTACAACAGTAACGATATGAAGATGGAAGCCTAGAGGAGGAGAAAAAAAATAAAGGCGATGATCACTAGGAGCTAGCCAGCTTGGCAATTTTCAACAGAGGCGCTTGTCACAATTAAAAAAAAAAAGAAAGAAAAGGAGGGATTCTCTCTATAAATTATAGTTGGAAAGGCAGCTTGTTCAAGTCTCGTCTAAAAGTGTGAGGTCTTTACCACACAATCAGAACTTGGGTCTCCTTGAATCCATCACTCTACTAAAAACTTTTGGAATAATTTTTCGGCATGCCGTTCTTCCAAATGCCATGAATGGGTCTATGTAAATGTGGAAAGATTTTTGCCTGCAGCCATAGACACGTCCAAAGTTACTTTAAGCTGGATCAGTAGATTAATTTCACATTCGTATTAACTATTTTATAAAATTAAAAATGAAGCCTCATGCGCTCATAGGGGCATAAATTAAAATTTCCCATATATATAGGATCAAGTAGAGCTTTTGTGTATGGGGTCTGGACATTCTCCAATCACATGTTCTTCTTTCTTCCCTCCCGACTAATCATCGGTGTTACCTGTAGTCAGTGGAAGCAGACCATGATTCCTTTGTCTGCAACCGGGGGCGAGAATGGTGAAATAGGACCACTTGCTTTTGCCTGTTCATAAGCACTCCCCCATGGCTATGGCACAGCACAGCATCCAGAAGTTGGATCTGTTTGTCGCATTCCCCTTTTCGGGAAAGCGAGGAATTTTCCATGTGCTCCAGAAACGCTCCATTTTGTCCGGCTTAGGCTTTATGTACCTCAATGAGGTATGTACTACCTCCAAAACGAAACAGACAAAAGGTGTCGGCAGCCAAAGTCGCGCCCATGCCCCAACTTGCACTGCTTGGTCAAGTGACTCCCAATGCCACCAACACCATCCGTCGATTCGGATATCAAACCATGCAAACAGCCGTATTATTAGAGTCCTCCTTCAGATCAAATTACGTTAAAGTCCAAACGAGACGGCTGGAAAGCCAAATTTGCTACTTAAACGAGAACCATAAGACTTAAAAAACGACCGAAGCTCCAAACTTGGCAGGAAGGAAATTCGTGATGACAAGCTGAAGTAAAAGGGCTGGATCAATTCAGAGAAAAACAAAATGGCGATAAACCATAGAAACATAAAAAGTAATACGGTATCTCGTGGGTATGTTATTTGCAAATGCACCACTATTGATTAAGCTCGTATCTACTTGTATAGTTAGTTTCTAAGTTTCAGCAGCAAAATCTAATGTCGGGCTATCTCATGCATCACTGCGATAGCATCCATCCAAAATATACCGTGTTTTCAACCGTCTATATGGGTACTGCTTTCAGCTAGACCTCCTATGGATGGTATAAGCCACAGCAACAGAAGCAGCTACACCAATGACGCCAAGGGCCATGTAGGTGCCACTCTTGTCCCATGAGTTAAGCCATGCTTTCACCTTGTTGCCATGACCAGATTTCCCGTCGCCATTTGGTAGGCTTCCCACGACATCTTCTATTGTTGGGTCCCTGCAACAAGTGACGCCCTTCGCTCCCTGGCAGCAACTTGATATGTTCTCCTGAATCTCAGTTTGGCTGCCATTGGTATTCAAAATTTCATCTTTGCCGTTTTGCCCTGTTCCAGAGGCATCCAGGGAACGGGCTTTATAGCTTTCTCGAATTGCATTCTTATGTACTTCTATCTGATCCTCCGGAGACATACCCATTTGGCCCCTACAGATACAAAAATACAAGAGATCAACAATTACGCCAAATTTCTTTTATCTGTCTTGGTGGACACAATTCAATGCAACAACATTAACAGTGAAAATGTTTCTTTGTTCTTAAATGCATTTGCTCCATTATAAAGTCAATACGATCTTACAAAGTCACGTCTACAATTTGCATAATGATTATAAGTCTCAATTGATATATGCAATAGATTAGTGATAGCAAAAGCAGCCAACAGTGGAATATCCATTAACTAAAAACCGCAAAAACACCTGCTTGTTACAGAACAATACCTAAAAAATCTCAGTGAACATGTATGGCTACAAAAAACAGACTTCATGTTTTAAGCAACATGATATCTAGTATTATCAGCTACAACAAACCATTTTCACCTAATGCAAGTTGTAATATTTGAATTGGTATCTCACATATGACAGAAGGAAGCTATATAAGAACAGTAATGAGAGCGTCACTACCATTTCTTATCAACGTCCTAGTACATATTTTTAAGAATGAAAGTACCATGATTATGTGCATGAAGACAAGGCCACAAAACTCATTAATATAATAAACGGATGCTAAATCAAATATAGCCTACAAAAAACAAACAAGCAAATTGTTCAAAAATCGGTTCAAAGAGTGATGAGCAAATTTTTCTTTGATATAACAACATAGTCAATGGTCAAAAATTTTTTGGTTTGAGGCAGTATATAAAAGTGGAACAAACAAATCACTGACGCTTACAAACAGGTAATACCAGCACCGGGAACATAGTCATTCAACAGGATATAATAACTCCAGCGGCTGCTCGTATCAAATTTTTCAGATTCAATTTCATCAGCCAATAAATAATATGCACATGAAACAACTTCATTATAAATAGACCAGAACACCAGCCAATCAAAGAGTTAAATCCCCAAAATACATTTGACACACCAAGGTTTGTGGATGTCTACTCACTACTGAAACCAGTTTTTGCAGCTAAAAAATCTAAGGACAAGAACCATACCCTTCAACAATAATCTATGCAATTTTTGGTCACTACATGGTGGATTTCATGTGATGTATAACTATAACACACAATTGGAACCTAAACAAACCAAGTCTGCATACTAATGCAAAGTGTTTGGCATAATCAGCCTGCTGACATAAAATAGAATCACTCAAACACAGAAAATGTTCAACGAAAGAAAAAACCAAACCTCCACAGACGATAAATGACCTCTCCTTTACCAATATGCTGATCAATCAAAGTGGGAACATCATCTGGAGTGACATAGCCGTACCTGCACATAGCAAGAAGAGCACCTAGTAAAACACATCCCAACAAACATAACACGACAAAAACGACTACCAAAAAACAGTAAGAATCATACCAATGACCGGAAACCAGTCCACCTCTACCCTGGCAGTAAATGATAACATTCCCAGCATACTTGTGACCACCGATGTGGGAGCAAGGGTTCACAAACACCTCACCATTCAGACCTCTCGACTCGATCTCTTCCTCAAACTTCTTCACCAGCACCGGCCCGCAGACGCCGCACCTCTTGTCCCTGCTCGCATGAGCACACACAAACACATACGAACCAGACAGCGGTTCCTTCCCTCCAGCCCATTCCTTGCCCTTCACCAGTACATTCTCAATAAACTCGTCGACATTATCCGAAGTCACACGCCTAAGTCGAAGCAGCATATTAAATCCAAAGACATAGCAATTTTCGAGATCCAAAATCACAATCTAAAAGAAGAAGAAGAAGAAAGGGCTTGCAATCGAATCGAACCTGTATCGGATCATGTCCGGAAACAGTAGCACATCGCCGTTCGGAAACCCAGGCCCATCCGACTCCGATTCAGACCCTTGGCAAGCAGTAAACACAATCTGGAGAAGACAAACACAAATTTGATATGTAAACACAACAATATAAACAACACAAAAAATCCACATCATCATATATAAAACCCGATCTGGAGAAAACAAACACAACCCAATCGGAAATGGCTATATTGGAAGTGTAAATCCACTGGGAAGGAGACAAATACGAAATCACAAACTAAATCGCTAATTCTTAAAGTGTATACACAATCTGTCCAATACAAACACAAAATCGCCACAATCGGGAGGAAGCAAACACAAAACTAAAGCCGAAAACAGTGATCGGCATCAAATCGAAGCGCAAGCGAGCGAAAGAGAGCCGAACGTTTCGGGGCAGGTCGTTCTTGCGGGACTTGAGGCCGTTGGAGAGGAAGCGGGGGAGTAGGTCGCCGCCGTGGTTGCCGACGTCCTTGGGCCAGCTCTCGGGGCCCTTGTGGCAGAGAAAGAGGTGGCCGTCGTAGGCCTTGACGGAGCCGACGAGGGGCTCGCGAACATCTCATCCCGCTGGAAGCCGCTCTGCGACTCATCGTCAGCCGGTGCCGGCGGCTGTATCTCTCCGGCGCCGGCGTTTGCAGCGGCGGCGGCGGGAGGGTCCATGGGGGCGGCGAAATTGGCGGAGGTGGGGAAGGCGAAGGAGACGTGGCCGCGAAGCCGTCGGGGTCTGACGTCACGGTCCACGTAATGGGGGAGAAAGCTACGCGGGGCCGTTGTTATTATAAATCCTAAGTCCTACTCCCTCAAATTAAAGTCAAATTAAGGTCAATTTAATATTAAATTTTCTTCTTCTTCTTTTATAAAAACAAACCTTTTATGAGGGCACCCACTTATACTCAACCTTCGCTTTGATAAAAGAAATAAGATTTTAAATACATTTATCAGATTCATTCTCCGTGGCAAAAGTATTACCATTCATATCATTTTTTATTTGGAGTAGTGAAATCAATTTTACTGTTTAAAATTCAAGTAGATAAATAAGGAAATAAATAATAAAAGATCCCAAACTTGAATCATGTAGGATGGATGGCATATGCACACAAATTTACCGCCTAAATTAATTGGCATAGTGGACGTAATGACCCACTTCAAGTAGCTCGAGGTTACCAAAAACTACAAAAGATATATAAAGATAAAAATGTAAGTACATATATCATAATATGACAAATAATTATGTTTTAAATATAATGTAACAAAAATGATTAAATATGAAATTCAAATATCTCTCAGAATTTATTAATTATAAAATAAATCATGTTATATTAAACATAACATGCAATAATAACGTAAAATAAGTTAATTACGTAAAAGCAAGTTCCATAGTTTCTAAATCGTTTCCAATAATCACAATTATAATTCAAATAATATAAAAAAGTCTAATTCTATTCATCAATTCTTCTAAAGAGGGTTGGTAAGGGAACCACCAACCACACTATTAACCATCAGTCTAAAGCTGCTCACTTACGGTCACAACAGTTTAGTATTAGAGCCAATCTCGGTCGATTAAGTTAGAAGATATTTTCATATGTAATGTGTATGCAAAGACTGCTCCAAGTTCAGCTAACGGGTATATATTTCTATCATTATCTTTGATTTATAGATTTCTCGCCAAAGGGTAGTGTGGTAGTATTTTCAGGATTGGATCAGTGAGTAGGGGTAATCATGGTAAAAGCTCGAAATACTCAGAACATGGCAACATCACCTCTTTCTCCCAGACAAGCTAGCCCTACTCATGCTCACAATAAGATGGTGTCTAGCCAACTAAAAGCCACACTGCCACCAGGAAATCCAATGAGCTAGGCTCGGTAAGCCGGCGTAGCGAGAGCTGTCGTAGTGTAAGCCGCTGCAATGTTAGTAGTAGTCAGACTGAAGCGAATGCTCTCATTGCACAGTTGGTAGATGTACAAATGTAGATACAATAAGTCAGGAGGAATTCCGAAGAGAACTACGACAAATAGCTCTCGCCATAACATGAGCACAGAAAAGAATAGTTGTGGATGGCAAGGCACAAGGGGAGCCTACATTTCCCATGGGCCCTCGGCCGTCAACTCCTCCACCGCTACATTCGAGGACCACTCTTACAACAATTCCACTAGTCACCCCACTTCAGGCTGAAAGGGGTACAAAGGGAAGTGGACCTAGGCACCCCAGGTTTGGCAATACTCTGGTAGGGGCAGTGTAAAACCCTAACTTCAGGTAAGGTTTCACCCGCTTGTAATTTGCCTAATTTGGACCAGTCTCAAATCTGTTCGAGCGAGCTCAAGCCAAAATAATTTTAAGAATATGAGTATGAGGCTCAGATGGTCTTATGAGCATGCTATAGAGGTTGACTACGCCCCTGACATGCATATGATAGTTTCAATTATAATACAGTAGAGCATGAGTTATTAGTATATACACGAGGTATACATATGATTTTTATGAGTTAGTTAGGATTTTAGGCATAGATCTATGACATTGCAACGTTTAGTATCCATTTGGGTATTCAGGGTATCTCATTGTATGCATCATAAGGATTTCAGATCACCAGATTGTGCACCCGTAAACCTAGATCGATTGAGTTCCAAGTTCGAAGCCTACTTAGCTTTCTCACTTCAATTCTCATTTATAAAGTCACTTTTAATAATCGAGTCAATTTTGACTTTGGACATTCGTGATCCGGGCTTTTCATCTATATATATATTATACATGCCCATAGGTAGGCCCCACTAGCCCACGAGTGGTCGGATGTTCAGATTGTGCCACGTGGCAAAATTTGAATTGTCCATGTCAGCCTTCACTTCACCATGTTGATTTATAGAAATTTCACACAGTTTTGATGATTTTCACTATTATCGTTGCCACCAATTTGGCTTGCCGTCAGCGAGACCTAGGCCATCTTCCAGCCACCGGATTGGTATGGCCGTGACTACCTCGTGGCCGGATATCAGTCCGTACCCACCGTCACCATCGGTGCCACTATAGTCGCCATTGGTGACCGAGTTTTTATCACCACCGCCGCCACACTTTCGGGTTGTTTTCCGGCGCCAGCGAGCCACCTCCAGCCAATCTGACCACCTATACAACTTCATCTTGCTGAGATATTCATTGTGATACTACCCACGACCACCACCTCGATCGCAGTTGCCGTCGTCGACATTGCCTCACCAGGCGGCGATTCCACATCTTTCAGGCACTTTTTCAGCCAGCCGACGGTCGGACCTTACCGGTCGTCACTGCCATCACGTTCCTCGTCCTCCCTCTGTTGATCCCGACTAGCGGCGACCCTAGCTGCCCGGCCATCGGCATTTTCTGGTCACATGCACCACCGCCCTCTGATCGGGCCATTTGCCTGTGACTGCGCTCACTTGCGTCATGTCCGCCTGTCCATGCCGAGTCCGCTAGTCCGACCCGTATTTTTGGAGTGTTCGTGTCCATCACTTCAAACCAGCCCAACAGTTTATTAACTCCCAACTGGGTCTAGTTCAGCTCAATTCGGTCCAGTGCCACTCAATTTTCTCGTTTTCAGCCGTTTCTCGACCATTTTTGGTAATTCAAGAACCCTTATATTAGTTTAGGTGCATATTCACATTGTTTAGCATGTTTAAATGTTATAAGTATTTTTTTCTTTATTTATTAATTATTTTATTTATTTTTTTATATTTTTTATTCATTCTTATTCATTTCTTATTATTTATATATTTATTGACTATGATGAATGATTATATGAGTAGTTATTATTATTGATAATATATTTACTCATAGATATTATTTTTATTCATGTTTAACTTATTTTATTTAATTAATTGATTGATTATTAATTATTTCTTACTCATGTTATTAGTATACGTATTTAGTCGTATATTCGTATATTTAATATTTAGATTAATATTCTTCATAATTAATTAATATTATTTATTAATTTATTTATTTAATTATTTGTTTGTTTATTTAATTATTTATATATTTACTAACACGAGTATATATGATATTTACCCATGCCTAGTCATGTACTTATATAGAATAATTATATTATTATTTTATTATTAGACTATTATTTATATTCATATATTTATTATTTACCTAATCATCTAAGAGTGTATTTATTTATTTATTTATTTATTATTATTATTATTATTATGATGTCTCGATTTATATGTAGTATATTTAGTTATAGGTTTATTTAGCATTATTTTATTTATTAGGATGTATTAATGATATGAGCACACACCACGAGCATGCATCATATAGAGTTATCGGTATTTTACTTAGCATTGGGCTTCGTTATAGGTTACGAAGTTCGAGCTTGCCATAAATGTGTTGATGGCCCTAGAGTTTAGACCAGAGGTTCATAAGACTTTCCCTCTTTTCTTGACTCCATGTATCTAGAGTTTAATCGTGTTTTAGACATAGGGTGACATCGGCAATGTTTTATTTGATCCCTCCAATGTCGAGTCATTTAGCCGTATTTTCTAGACATGTTTAATAAAACTATAAAGATAAGATCTCTTATCTGTTTTAAACTAAAGCACCAGAAATATATGATATAAGCCTTTTCCCCCTAAACTTATTATATTAGTACGCATATTTTTACAGATTTCACGAATAAGAGAGTGAGCGGTATAAAGGTATGTAAACCCTAAGGTAGTGGGGTGTATAAGGGTCCTATGTAATGCAACACATTTTTGGAATTTTTGGCACTAATTTATCTATTCATTTTGCCACTAGAGTATCGTGGCAGGTGAAATGTTCGAATATTTTCAATGACGTGTAAGTATACACGATCGAAACAAGTAATATAATAATAAATTAAGTATCGTCCCACAGGGAGATGAATTTCCTATAATTAATTAAAGAAAATAAAATGTGGAGCAAAACAAAAATAACTGACTTAACTAAATCTAAGTAATAACTTTAAATTAAAAGCAAAGTCAAAATTATAAAACTCGTTCTAGAGTCGAATTTCCCTTAACATGAATTTAATCTTTATCAAATCTTATTTTTATTCCCTCGGATTGTCGATCTAGGATAATTATATGACATGGTGGCTCCCGCTCCTTCATGCTTCTATTATTTTGCCTCAATTTCTACCTCCTGGTGATAATTGATTAATCAACAAAATAATGCATTAAGAATTGCCTTACAATCGCATGCGGTGTTGTGTATCTTCCGACCACAACGACAACCAAGTCAAAAGACTCGTCGTATGATAAATTACTAATGACTAATCTAATTAATTTCTCCCAAAATCTAATTAAACGTCGTGATCTAAGAAATAGGTGATCAATCTATTCTTAGCATTAAGAATATGATAATTCAAACATTCTGATTGAATAAAAGAGTAAAAGCTTGAAATAAATTCAATTAAATCATGTTAAGTTCCACTCTTCTCGAGAGCGAAATAAAAAACTATTCCATAATAAAAATAGAAAATAATATAAAAAAGAAATTAATTTTTACTATGAAAGAGAAAGAAATTACAAAAACTAAAACTACTTCTTTCATTACACTTCAAAACCAAGAGATGAGATATGATAACAACAAATGACCACCCCTTTATATAGAAGTGGAGATACAAGAATTCGAAGAGAGTGTTCACAAATCGACGTAGTCTAATTAATTATAATGTCCCTTCAAATTTCTAATTGTTCAACTCCATTGAACACCATAAATTGTAGCCATCGGGTGGGGCCAAGTGTCGTGACCAATCAAATCTAAAACTTAATTTATTCATCTTTTTCTGCATTGAAACACCAAAATTAAGCATATCTAATAAAATATTAATTAACTAGAATATAATGAAAAATATCACTAAATTAATAATGTTTATACCCGAGAAGTACAAAATCATATAAAAAACCTGGGTAAATATTGTATATTTTAAACACTTAACATGAAATACAGAAGATGTGGGGGCATAAGCATTGTATGTATAAATATAAACATTACCCATGCATGCGAGCCGGCACTTGCTTAAGTATGTTTGCTTACTGCCCAGTGTGAGGCAATCTTGAAGTTTTATAAGTTTTCGTGGGTAATAGAATACTTATTTGCCAGATTTTATTAGTTATTTTTCGAACCCGTAACCCTCATTAGTGACATTTTTTATATAATATATATAGGTCTCGCAACTCTTGAGTTGACTTTGGTGGAAGGACGAATAAATACTACACCCAATTGATTGGCTCATTTTTTTCTTACTTTTACATATATTTTATGTGTTTTGACGCATATTTAACAATGGCATCCATTCTCATGACACCAAGCAGGTTATTTTGATATATTTTATCGATCGAGTCTTACCAACCAACAATTTTAAACATGACTCGACTCGATCGTAATATTTTTGATTCGGTTCTTAGGTGAACCGAAATTGGGGTGTTATAGGCAGTAACGTTGTTTTCACAATTCGAGATTGGAGAATGATCAAACAGATCGGCAGGCGATAGAAATCTTGGATTTTGGCAATATGAGCGGTTCATGAAAAATAAAGGACGCCCAATCATAGGGAAGTTAGATGCAGAAAAAGCTTTCTTGTAGATTTCATCAGTCGTTGGCATATTATATGACATATCCGATGGAGCACCACGTGTGAACTATTGCAAGAGCATTCCAAGATGAGGCTAGAATATGGTGGGATTCAGTCATGGCCTCTACTTTTACGCACAGGCAATCTCAAGATGTGACATGGGATGAATTTAATGCTAAGTTTGATGGAAAATATTTTCCTTTTGATGGAAAATATTTTCCTTCTGATGTAAGGAAAAGGGAAGAAAGTGATTTTTAGACACTTACATTGGGACCCATGAATGTGGCCCAGTATGAGGCCCGATTCAAAGCTTTGGAAAGATTTACACCAGATTTAGTGCCAACAAAACGATGAAGAGTCAAGTGCTTTTATAAAGGTTTACACTATGAGGTTCGTGTAGTAACCGATTGACCGGAGATTTGGCACTTTTGGGGATGTGGTGCGAGCCGAAAGCGAAGTTGAATGAATCTTGGCTACTCAACCCCGTCAAGACTATGATCAAAGATAACAACACCCTCAACAATATCAATCGGATCAGAGAACACAACAAAGGTGCCAGATAGATGTTTTAGCTACAATGAGAGCCATAAATAGACAAGTTCAGGAGAACAGACACTGCAAAACCCACGATTCAAGTTAGGGTTTTATATTCAAAACCGGTCGGGTCGACCGTTATTTTTTTGAGTTGAGTCAGTTTCAGGACACGTGTACCGAGCCGATGCCAGTCACGTGTATGAGCTATGAGGGTCATGCGTATCCAAGTGTATGATGATAACATCATGAACACAGCAGAACAGAATGAGTTATCAGATATATGAGAGTATGCCAGTCATTTTTTTATTCTTTTTATATATAGTGGATCGTAGAATTAGTATTAGGCCGTTTACCACTTTAGGATGCGTTCGGGCAGTCTGGGTGGGTTGTTAGTCATAGAGCATATCATTATAATGTTGTGGTGTTGTTTGATTTTATGGGATTTTCCCCCCGATTTTTATGATTTTTTTTAGGATTTAATACGACTTAGTTATTATACTTGACTCGAGCCGGAGACGAGTCAAGTAATATTTACGAGTTTGCCACCACACACACCCTCGACCTTTCCATTCTTCTTCCCTAAACCCTCGCCCACGCCACCCCTA
>JAURVB010014414.1:0-154428 GCA_033002965.1 Piper betle | reverse complement strand
CTATACTTTAAAAGACGATTAAACGTGACACTTAAGAGCCAAACATAAGAGTAAAGCAAGAAATATATATAACATAACGGTCAATGCAATCCAAATCATAATTGGATCACACCGGTACACAAGATGAGGCAAAGCCTCCACACATGCAAAACTTAATTAACTTACTTATTTTGCTTAGTGATAGGTTAAACATCAATTGTAACACCTCGTTTCGGCTCACCCGTGAACCGACCCGGAAATGTCACCGGCGACCGAACCGTTCGCTAATGTACTGGTTTGGTTAAGCCGACCCGGATCTGCCCTTGGCGTCTTAAGATGGGGATGCAACCATGAGATGCATGAATGGGAACAATTGGGTTCTAACGGAGTCCTACATGCATGTGATGATATGCAAGCAAAACAAAACCATTCAACAAGCAAGAAATTTAAATAAAAATTCATTAATATTTACGGAAAAACGGACAGAATCTCCCCTAAAAGTGCAATAGGGGCCAACCTGTCCACAACAAGGGTATATAAATATTTTATCAAAATACAATAAAACATAACAATCTACTATGGCATTCAGTCATTATCTCTTTCGTTTCATCTGAGCAGAGTCTGAACTCCAAGGCTCCCTACTCATTCACAATTATCCGCTCATCTCATAAAAAGCAATTTATCAAGACAAAAACATTCTAATTATCATTCACACAGCATTAACACACCATCATTATACATTACACGCAGCAGGTACATGTGTGCGCGGTTCCGTGCTGCTCCTCCGCAGTCCCGACAGCTTTCATCGCTCGCATTCCTCACCTACATATATATAGAAAAACCGTCAGTAACGAGTGTTACCGGCCCGAGAAAATAACTAATATCAATCTGGCACAGGAGAGCAAACTCTCCTGTTGAATGAAAACCATATACTTCCTCAAGAACTCTCATCAGGGCACATATGGGAGCCGTCGCCCTCGGGTCGACAGCGTCCCCCTTTCTTTCTCATTCTCATACCTTAGCCATTTCTCTATCGCTTCTCGCATCAAATCTCATTCCTTTTCGCCCTCTACACCTTCCATATTACTCCTGGCCTTGAGCACGAAGGCCGAGCACTCTCAGGCAGTCGCCTTTAGTACCCTTTGAAACCACAAGTCTAAACATGCGCTGCATTGCAGTACCCGTGAACCTCCACACTTCTCCGGGTTTGAGGAACTCAAAGGTGGAGTTGTCAGAATCCCTCGGGAATGAAACAGCCCGCACACCATTCCAGAGCCCACTATCGACTCACACGTGCCCGCTCGCGTAGCACGGTAGTCGGATTTCCCTCATTCAATCTCTCACTGAAAACGCGAAAACTATACATATATATATATGTCTAGGTTGGGATTTATACAATAGGCCCGAAGGCATCGTGAGCTGGATCTGAAGTTCGAAAACAAACTCGAGGGATCTCATCCTCGAGGGTTATTAATCCGAAAAATCGTTGGCTAAATGGCCCGAGTTAAGTGGGATCCGATAAAATGCCACTTAACTCGTCCTGCACATGATAAATCAAATACACAATAGAGTAGCGTAAAAATAGAGAACGAGTCCTAAACGGACCTGGTAGAAGCTCCAAACGGGTCCACGCGCCTAGGCGGCGAGCTCCTACACCGTACCTACACAATCAAGCTAAAAACTAACGCCCGCATGATGAATCACACATCCTATAGCATGCACACACAATCAACACAATCACGCATCAATCAACACACATCAACCTATATCAATTCTAGCAAGTCTACTTAGGCTAGTTTGCATTAGATCATGATCATTACCTAGTTACCCTAATTAGTTTCTTAGCCTCCATTTTTAACACCACTCAATCAAACAAATTTCATATTTTATCCTTAATCAAATCTACATTTATATATATTATTATAACACACAATTCACCAATCCTAGCATGCAATTCTAATAATCAATACTTTCAAATAATTAAGTTAAAATAAATTATACCTCGCGTCGTCGAAAATTGGCGACGGCTAGGGTTTCCGTTTCGTGGCTCGAAACTCGAATTCGGCACCTAGCGGCGTCCGAAGTCCGATCAGATTGGACCGGGTGCGTTCGGCGGATGATCCGGCGAATTTCCCACGAATCCAATTTTCCGGCAGTTCCGGCGGTTTTCCGGCGAGTGTCGGCAGTTTCGGCGGTTTCCGGCGATGTTTCGGGACGGGGCAATCAGGGGGTCTATCGGCACCAGCTCGACGAGCTTGGTCCAATGGTGGTGTCAAACAGGGTAGTCGGGGTGGCGATGGCTGTCGGCGACGGCGTCGAAAATGGGCGACGGCGGCGGCGTGCTCCGATCGGGGCTACGGCCGGCCTCGACGGCGGTCGGGATGATGGGGGAAACGTCGGCGACGGCGAGGGGGTGGTCGTCGGGGTCACAGCGGCGGCGGCGCGGCCCGGACGGCGGCGAATCGACGAGGGAGGGCGTCGCGGCTTGTGGGGCGATTCCGGCGTCGTGGCGGCGAGACGGTGGCCGGGGTGGGTCGTGGCGGCACGGCGACGGCACGGTGGAGCGGGGCGGCGTTGATCGGCGGCAGCGCGGCGTCGACAGCGGCGGCGGCGGCGACGAGCACAAGGCGGCGAGGGTTTTGGGAGGGTAGGTGTCGGGAGGGAGAAAAATACCCTCAATGGCAAACTCGTAAATAAGTATTGACTCGATTCCTACTCGAGTCAAAATAATAACTAGTTCGCAATAAATTCTAAAAAAATCTAGAAAAATATGGGAAAAATCCTGTAAAATCAGACGAACACAGCAACATCCAAATGATATGTTCTATAACTAATAACCCACCCAAACTCCCTATATCGCGTCCTAATTCGTCATTCGGCCCTAAAAATATTCTACGATCAAATAAAATAACAATCAATACTGCATACCTCCATATACTTGATAACCCATTTTTCATCATCTTTTTGACGTTATCATCGTATACTTGAGCATACATGACCCTCATCGCTCATAACTCACAGCTGGCCTCAACTCAGCTCGCGGTCCATGAAGTTGACTCGACTCGAACCGACTGGTTCGCTCCCGTAAAACTCTGACTCGAGTCACGGGTTTTACATCAATAGGTAATTTAATTTAGATTTGGGCTTACAAGTCTACTTACTGAATGATTTTGTACTTAGTGTTTTATCATCGGACTTAATCAGATGATTTTTCAGACATACCAAATGGTATCCGATTAAGGTGAAATTTGAATCCTTAGTTCTAGATGCCCAAAGGGTCTGTCATAAATATTAACAAGTAGATAATTCGTAGAGTATCATGTCGATTATTGTTAATTAAGTTAAGATTAATGCGTTGTAAACAATACCTCTTCACTATACAGTAAAATTCAAAATTTTAATCCATGGGCCTAAGAAGTTCAAATGGGCTTGGGTTAATTAGAATAGTTAGATACCATTTAAATGTTTAGCCCATTAAGATTTAAAGTCTAATTTCCTTATAATTGGGCCTAGGTAATTATTCTATTCTTAATCACTGATTTAGCCAATTTCATTGTTAATTTGACCCTGGTAGAATTAGAAAATTTTACCCAATTACCTACTTACCTAAATTCTCTAAAAATTTACAGAGACATTATTAGGACGTTTATTAATCTTATTAATCTATTTTATAATTTTTCTACTGCTTAATCTACTTTTAACGGATTTTCTAATTGGATTCACAAAAATAGGATAAAAAATCCAAATCTTGTGTACTCCAGAAGTTCAAACCCGTTAACCATTAGAATGAGGTTTTTTAACTCCAAAATTTCAAGGTTACATTAAATAATTATTGGTTAATTATTAAAATTTCAAATATTTTTATGTGATCTAATTATAATCCAAACATTTATCTAAACACACAACACAAGCAGTTAACACAAAACATAGCATGATGCACACAATGTTTTATTAATTTTATTCAGGCCTGAAGTAATTTTAGTATGGTAAATTTATGATATGAAGCTCACAGCATGCATGAAAAACAAGCACAAGATAGATAATGAAATTAAAATCATATCAAAGAGTAAAAATTGGGGAAATAGGCAATCAAATCATTAGAACCTTGAAGGCTGCCCCCTTTCGTCAAAGTGTGGACCTTTACACAACCATTAATGCAAAATAAGATGATATGTCCAACATAATATTTGTATATCTTTGTCTTGTGAAGAAAACAATACCAAGATCACTCAAAGTGGACCACTACATCATAAGATATGAATTTTATACTTAACTAGTACAGATTTGGACAGAGATGATACAAAAATCATAATTATTTATATACACATGAAAATGACATGAAACCACCTCTAAAATTTCTTTAAGAGGCATATATACAAGGGGAAAATGGAAGAAAATCTCAAATAACATCATCCATACACGAAACAGTAACCCAAACAAGAAACATCAACCAAAATCGGGGTAAGAACATACCTTCAACGGTTCAATGGGGATGTCACTTGGAGTTTTCCCACTCCAAGTCCTTCAACCCTTGAAAAAAGAACATCTTGAAAGGTTAGGGAAGGCTAAAGAGAGCTAAAAAGAGTGGAGAAGAAGGTTGGGAGAAGGAGAGGGATGTTGAGGATGTATGAGTAGTTGGGTTGGAATGAAAAGGTGAGGATGAGGGTGGGGTTTTATAAAAAAAATGAAGGTGGTTAGTTTGGTGATGTCATAGGCATGGGTGCCACACCTAATGAGGTGTATTAGGATTTGAATTTCGAAAGGAAAAATGAGGAAATGATTAGATGGTTTATAAAGAAAATAAATAAATACAACATAGAAAAATTCCAAAATAAAGCAAGTCACGGACGCAAGGGCGCTTTGACAGCGTCTTCGCATCCATGGTCTGAACTTGACTATCAAATCCAAACTTCGATTAGTCGCGAGGATGCTGACATGACCCCTTTTGCGCCCATTCCTCATTTGCATCATTTTAAGTTTTTCCACTGGAAATACGCAAAACAAACAGGGCCACAACATAAAAAGTGACTAGACATGTGGGGGACTCAGTCGTAGGGTCTAACTAGACTCGACTCGACCGTACCAAATATAAAAAGGTCGGGCACATAGCATCCGATTGGGGCAACAAAGCTGAAGGAGTTCAAGCTAGAGCAACTCATGTATACCTACATACCATACATAAATATGCGGCAAAAGGGCCAGCAAGCAACTCAATCCAGGTCACGACCGAATCAAAACTAAAATCATCAGGTGAAAAGCCCAGGTTTTACAACCTCCTCTACTTAGAAAAATTTTGTCCTCGAAATTCACCTAAGGGGTTACACACTCTATAGACATAGGCTGTGATCAAACCATACAAACAGCTACACACACATGCGGTGCGAGGAGTTACCATAATATTCTGCTTTGAATGCACTGCCACAAAGTACATTATATCAAGTTGTTTCACTTTCAATACCAATGATGCCAAGAATACTGCTAGTGAACCATACCACCAACAAGATTGTCAGCCACCTAACACATCACCATGAAGTCACATTGTTATCAACCATACTACTCGGGACATACCTGTCGAAGGTGAGCCTGGCGTTGACAAAGGCATATTTCACGCATATGTCTACATCATTACTTGAGTACGTAATCATGTTCGCCTCTTCCATATGAGGATGAATGTAGTCTTGTGTGTGCTCATAGAAACGTGATCTACCAAAACCCACCACGTAAACCTCAATACATCAGGTAGTCTAAAGGTCAGGTTGACTTTGTGACACATATGGTTGTGCAAAGGGAGACTTTCCAATTAGGGTGTCATGCTTGTCCTAAAAAATTGGGACATGACAAGTGTGAAATGTGTGAGATGTGCTAAGGGAACGAAGAAGGTGCCCATGTTGTCTAAAAGATATGATCGCTATATCTCTACTTATAGCCACATAGTAAGAGGTGCATAAGATAGGATAAGGTGGTAATATAAAACCTAGGGAGGTCAAGAGAAAGTCCACTCTGAAGTACCATTGTTGCACTTACCGTGGATTTGATCATCATCCACGGAACTACAATGCAAGCATCCCAAAAGACTGCTCCTAAGGTTCTAGGGCAATCAGTAAAAAATAAACAAGTGTGTTTCGATTGGGTATTAGGTACACACATTTGAGTGGATGGGGATCTCCCGTCCCAAAAACTACGGTTGCACCATGGGTCAACGGGGACCCATTGTGAGGTGCAAGAGTGACTCATCCTCTCATCCATAATTAATGACCAGATGTCCTGTAGTACTCGATTATTACTCGCTTAGCTACTTCCATTGTGGTAAACTCGTATTGCGGTTGCAAATTTATCAACGTACTTGCGACCGCTATTTGTGGTCACATATCAATCGATAAGTTCCATTTTGGAACCAAATAATTTGAAAATGGCTTTGTGATCGTAGTTTTTCACGTATCGGTCACAAAGGTTTATGACTTGTATTGTAATCGAATTAGCCACCTGCACCTCCAACTTCATCGTCAACATCACCCTCTGGTAGCAAACCAGCATCTGGTGGCTCTACCGGAAATGAGACATCTCCATCTTTTCGTGCACCACCTTATCCTGCATCCTGGGTTTCAGCCTTCTTCATTGGGTTGGCCCCCCTCCTGGCCTTTTTCGGCTCCTTCTAGATAATTCATGTTATCATAGTCTTCCATGCCACTTCTCGGGCATACGCTTGCCAGTGGATTCTTCACTTGTAAAGTAAACATGGGCTTTGCTTCATTTTTTCTCATCCTTTCCCTAACTCGTGGATTAATGTTAGTAATAGTCTGATTAATTTGTCAGTGGAGCGCTGGTTTCATTTGAGTGTTTCCAGAATAAAGAGATCAACGTCATATGTTGCATATACAATAATACAGTACAATGTACTCTTACAACCTTTACTCACATGTTCATATACAATTTAGTGAGATGTTCCATTAGTATTCTCAAGCTTTTTTTTTACTATTATGGCAAGTTTTCGCCATGATTGAGCCAATTCACGGTTCATCTTGAAATTGAAAGCTGTTAATCGTATTGTGCATGTGGCCTTCAATGGACCACGAGTGTGTCAATGGCGCTTTGAGCTTGTCTTGTTTGCCGTAGTTAGGATGGGAACTTGAAGATAATATCTTTATTTTGGCCTTGGTAGATACTTGGGTTGGTATTAGTTAGACTTATAATAAGGTGTTTTGATGTCCCATATCAGGTCTTAATTCCTCGAAATGTTATGAATCATCTGTAATCTAACATAGACGTATGGAATTGAAATGAATTTTTTATATTAGTTACGGGTGTTTTAGTATAGAGGTCGACTTTATTTCATGGATAATGAAATTGCTGCTGACTAATTGGGTGCCCAAACTTCGATTGATTTGACAATTTAGACATGGAGTCCTGCTCTTCTTGACACTTGGGATGCTTAATCGTTGTCAACACAACATATACGAATGAATCGCCCCCCATAAATGAGTGATTGCTCTGTTTTAGGAGCTGGGGTGTACATAAACTCGAGTCAAATTGCACTCTTTTTTTTTTTAAAGCGTCAATTAAGATTTAATATGTTCTTGTGTATATTTATTTATTATATAAGTTGAGCGTGGGAAGAATTGATGACAAACCGTCTGAATAATTGAACACTATATACAAAAATATCGATGCCGAAAATATCTCTTTAATCATAATTTTTACTCTTTTTTTTAAAGACAATTTAGAAACTAATACGCCCTCACACACATCTCTAATTTTATTTAGTCTTTATAAATAACACAATTTTATTTATTTTTTATTAATAATTTTTTGTAAGACCTTACAATTAATATTGTTGTAAGGTCCAATTAAGTTCAAGTAAATCACTTGCCTATTAAATATCCTTATGATAATTTTGTTAAATAAAAAAAATGGGTACAATTATTTATAATTTTCTTTCCATTCATTGATCGTACAATTAATATTAAATATAAGACCTTAGAACAAATTATTTTTCTTTTTTAAATTGTCAGCCAAATTGTAACACATAATGAATTATTTTGTCATATGAATCATGCCTTAATAGGCCAGCGAATTGAAATCCAAAATCCATAATTCACTGCTGATCCTCTTCGATGGGCCCACTGTGTATGGAAAAATAAAGTTATGGGCTGATCTTACCACTAATTATTTATGGTGCGGCCCAGGTCCATTTAATCGGGTTAGCGTCATAGAATGCACACGCGCGCCATATATTGAAACATTCACTCATACCCGACCAAATCTAAGAACCGATTTTCCAAAATCCTTGTCCCTTTCCGTTGATTATCAGCGTCTATCATGGATGATAACAGGTTAGTTTATCCTTTTTTTTGTATCGTGTGCAACGTTTGTGTTTTTTTTAGTAATTGTGTTTATGGGTTCTGTGCTTGTGTATGTGTGTTACTATTGTACTTTGATATGGGTTTATAATGCTAGCTTGAGAACTCTGATGTGGATGTACCCTTTTATTTCAATGTGTGTCTTCAGTGGGATGCCATTTGTCTTCTTTAATTCGCTCGATTCAGTAATTTTGATCCGCTTGATAAATCATAGGATTTATGGTTGTTTTGTATTTGGTTGAAATCACCATTCTACCTGTATAAGAGCTCACGTTGGCATAAAGTCAAATTTTATTGATTTGAAATATTGACTGTATTGATTTAGATGAGGGAAATTCCTTTGGTTTTGATGTCAAAGGTTGGGGTGACTGTATTTCATTTGTAAGAATTGAAATGTCACAGGTTGAACTCTCCAACTACATCTGCTGTTTCCATTGAGGTTTGGGTAATCAGCTGCAGTTTTCTCAGGTTCGTATTTTTTATTATTCTTGTGGTAGAAGTGTTGTTAAATTTTTATTTGCTTTATTACTTATTTGACTTGATCAAATTGAGTAAGAGGCGTTAGTTGGCATAATTTGGAGTATTTTAACATAAATCTTGAGTTTTAAACCTTAATTTTAAGGCTTGTACTAATAGTCAACTCGGAAAAAGAGGGTTTGGTATTCTAAAGGGCATATTCTCATCTATTACTTAACGCTTGTAAGGATTTATTTTCATGCCTAAACACCAATTATTTAGTAATTGGCAGCAGAAGAAAGTAGGCAATATTTATGGAAACTGAAGCTTAACATTCACTCTTGCACATCTCTAATGCACTCTGTCTCTATTTTTCTTTAAACAAATCATATTTAATGATTGAGTTGCGTGTCATTGTTCAGGAGCCAAATTTAAAACATCTTGGTACCACTGTCTAGGATGCGTCAATGGTGTTTCTTTTTATGAAAAGTTGACGAATCATTCTTGTTAGTATGGCAATGCTTGGGTTCGATGTTATTTCAACAGATTAGGTGGAGGTATTTTCTCTGCTTATGAGGAATGTGGAGAGGAATACTTCACAAGTCATGCAGACAAGTTCCAATTTAGGTCTGTATTTAGATTTATCAACATTTCCTTATTTAATATGCATATTGATGTTATATAGCATTAATACATCATTTGATTATTCTGCTTTCTTAAAGTACCTTTTTGTTTATTCTTCTATTTTGTATTTTTTGTTAATGTATTTATTTTAGTTGTATTTTGTCTCATCATAGATGTTTATGGTTTAAAATTGGGTAACCTGATATTTGCTTGAACCATGAAATATAAAATTTTTGGCTTTATAGTTACTGAAGGAATTTGATGCATATTGTGGCTAGTGAACATACAATTTTGATTTCGGTTTTCTTTTACCTTTGGGCTATTGTATAGATTTGATGCATCGTGAAAAAATAATAAAGGCATTCTTTTGATATCAGATTCATTTGGATCTATTCAAACTGCTGAGCTAGACTGGGGTAATATGGACCATATAAGAGCTGTTGATCCCCCATTTGACTACATAGTTGGCACAAATGTGGTAAGTTTTGTTTTTTCTCTTTTCTTTTTCTTGTTCTTAGTTTGGTATTGAATGATTTTCTGAAGCAACTCCCTGTGAACATGATGGGAAATATTAACTCTTTGTTGGTGGAAGAAAGAGAAAAGAAAAGACACTTAGCTCATAGTCATATGAATTTTATTTTTGTGGACTCTGGAGTGAATGAACAACTTGTGTGTTAGTGATTGGCCTTCATGGACAAAAAGTCCAATACATTACAACATTTTATATAACTTGGCTTCAAGTGTCATTCAAAATTTTACTCTGCCTTGATATCATCTATACTGGAATTTTTGTTAATGGTGACATGACTTTTTTATGGTTCTTAAAATTCCCGATCAATTCAAGGTTTATGCTGAGCACCTTCTGGAGCCACTCTTGCAAACAATACATGCCCTGTCAGGTCCTAGATCTGCAGTTCTGGTAATGTATGTGTATCTGTCACCTTACTTGTTCTTGAAGCGAGTGCACCATTGGCATTGTTCTTATAAAAAATTATCCAGTTGGGCTATGAGATTCGATCCTTAGCAGTGCATAAACAGATGTTGAATATGTGGAAAAGGAACTTTGAAGTTAAAAACTATCTCAAGAACAATGGTGTATAATTTTTTTTCTAAGTAAATTTTTATGCTTTTCATTTCAAACTGGGATCACATCTTTCATCTTCATTATGCCATTGTTGAATCATATCATTAGTGACAGCAACTAATATAGCTGTAAAACCCACGATTCGAGTCAGGGTTTTATATTCAGAACCGGTCGGGTCGACCGTTATTTTTTCGAGTTGAGTCAGTTTCAGGACACGTGTGCCAAGCTGACGCCGGTCGCGTGTATGAGCTATGAGGGTCACGCGTACCCAAATATATGATGATAACGTCATGAATACAGCAGAACAGAATGAGTTATCAGATATATGAGAGTATGCCAGTCATTTCTTTCTATTTTTATATATAGTGGATCGTAGAATTAGTATTAGGCCGTTTACCGCGTTAGGACGCGTTCGGGCAGTTTGGGTGGGTTGATAGTTCTAGAGCATGTCATTATAATTTTTTTTGTGTTGTTTGATTTTACGGGATTTTTCCCGATTTTTATGAAATTTTTTAGGATTTAATACGAGTTAGTTATGATACTTGACTCGAGCCGGAGACGAGTCAAGTATTATTTACGAAATTGCCACCAGCCCTTTTCTTCCTCTTCCCCGACCTTTTCTTTCCCATTGCCGCGCGCCGCCCCTGTTCGCGCGCCACCGCCGCCACGGCCGACGCCGCCTGGCCGTCGACCGACGCCGCCCAGCTCGGCGACGACGTCGCCGTGCCACCCCGACCAGCCCCGGCCGCTGCCAGGCCGCCGCAACGTCGGAATCGGCTCGCCTAGCGCCGCGGCACATTTCGGTCCCGTCGCCGATTCCGCCGCCGGCGACCAACGCCGCCGTGATCGATCGGTCGCCACAGCACCTTCGACCCCCTAGCAGCCTTCCCCGACCGGAGCGGAGGCCATCGCCGCCGTGGCCGGCCGGATCTAGCGACCCATCGCCGCCGGCCCTGTTTTAGCCAATTTCCGGCGAGCCACTGCCTCGGCCGACCACGTCGACCTCATAGATGAGTCGGGCTCGTCGAGCCGGTTCCGAGGGTACCCAACACGACCCCTTTCCGGCTAGTAGACGCCACCGGCAATAGTCGCCGGAAAACCACCGGAAGTCGCCGGAAAACCGCCCGCAACTGCCGGGAAACCGCCGGAAATCGGAATTTCTGGAATTCACCGGAATTCACCGGATCTTCCGCGGGGCTCACCCGGTGGAGCCCGATCGAGCTTCGGACGCCGAGGAGCGCCGAATTCGAGCTTCGAGGCGCGCGACGGAACCCTAACCGTCGCCGATTGCCGACGACGTGAGGTATAATTACCTCCGATTTGATTATTTAAAGTTGATAATGATTGTTAGCACAGCATGCTAGGATTTATGATGTGATTGATAGTGAATGGAGGTTAAGTGATTTAATGAAGTAAGTAAATTGAGCATGATAATCGAGTAATGTAACTTAGGAAAAATACAATAAAATTGGTAGGAATAGGATGAGTAGAATTATTTTCATATTTATGATTAGTGATGTGATTAATGTTTAATGATGGATGAAACGATGAGTTGCATGATGAGATTAAGTGTGAGTGAAGAGTAAGCGACCTAATGAAGTAGATCAAGTCAGAGCACGATAAGTGACCACAACATAAGTTACAGACACGTAATAAAAATTTGTATGAATAGGATGAGCTAGGATTAATTAATTTTTATGATTTTCTGATTGTTATGTTGATGGATGTTATTTGTATTGTGTGATGTTTGTTGAGTTTGATGCATCATTTAGTTAGCGGGCGTTAGTATCTAGTTTTGATGTGTAGGTACGAAGTAGGAGCTCGCCGCCTAGGCGCGATGACACGCTTGGAGCTTCCACCAGGTCCGTTTAGGACTCGTCTTGTTTTACGCTCTTCCATTGTATGTTTATTTTATTATTGCAGGGCGGGTTAAGTGGCGTTTTATCGGATCCCACTTAACTCGGGCCATTTAATCGAATATTTCCGGATTAATAACCCCTCGAGGATGAGATCCCTCGAGGATGATTTCGAAAACAAGATCCACCACAAGTTGCCTTCGGGCCTATTATATGAATCCCTTCCCAGGCCTATATATATAGTTTTATCGAGTTTTCAGTGAGACGAGAGATGGAGAAACCGACTGCACGTACCATGCAGAGGATGCCGTGACAGTCAAAGCGGGCTCTGGATTAGTGCCAGCGGACTGTTCCATTCCCGAGGGATCGGTTTAAACTCATCTTCTATACTAAAATAGACTATTGTAATATGTTGGCCTAATTCTTCTTCATCATATATGTTATCTTGATGATTATCCAATCTTAAAAAATACAAAATCTATAAAAATTTAAATTATTTTCAACTAAAATATTTGCACTAAACAAAATTTAATTTAGTCAAAATACTTTCAAAATTTTAACTCTTACTGGAATGCTCATCTTCGATTGGATTTGTTCTTTATCTGACAGATGCAAATCTGGCCTCCTCGACTACACTAAAAAATATTTGGTATATATGGTCAACTGAATCCGTGATGTCCATGCAGATAGCCTCACCATGGTCATTCCGGAGTTGAAGGTCGTGTTTGGGGACGACATCATCGTTGGTGGCGGTTGTAAAGCTTCTCGCCCTTGAATGGACTCATACTTCTAAACTTTTCAGAAAAAGAACCACTTTTTCTTCGTTTTCAGGGGAAGAAAAATAGGAGACTTCATCATCAAAATGCCTTTGTGAAGATATCTTCCACAACCAAACTTGTACATTACTTCTCATCAAATTAAAGAATCACCAATAGATGCTAATGCATATCATTTTTTTTAAAAAGGTGAGTTTTAAGGGAAGTAGATAAAATAAAAGGTACGTACCATTGAGCTGCAGGCGATCCTTGTGGGGAAGTGCTTTCCGGCCAGACCAACGAGAATGGGTTGGCCATGGCGGGTGAGCCCGCCCAAGTAGATCTTCCCCTCCAACTGGTCCGAGACCTCCCCCTCTGGGATGTGTACCCCAGTGGCACAAACGACTCTCTCCAACTTATCCACCCTGACAACATCTTGGCTGCCATGCTCGCATCCATGGATCTTGCCACCAGGAGCCTCGTCAAGGTCGCATCCTGGATGTCTGCTAGCCCAAGCAGACAAATAAGTAATAAGTGGCCACTTAGCACATAATCATGTGGGAAGGATACATCGACCAACAAAAGAAAAAAATTAGAGAGACCTTTGAATAGCTCCCAAGCTTTTCCAAGGCATTTCTCAAATGGGGTCAGTGCAATTTCTTGATTCCTCCCAATGAGAAGAACAGAGAAACTTGGGAGTTGGAAGAGAATAGGAGCCTTACGGAATATTGCTGTTGTTGGTCCACCTTCCTCCTCAAAATATATTGCTGTGTCTTTGAACTGGTTCTGAGTAATATCCTGAATTAAACGCCCAAATTGATAGAAGCTTGGATTTATCCTTGGACCTTTTTCGTAACCAGTTTGTTTCCCAAGGAACATACTTTTACGACTTTTTGAACAAAGGGAATGACTAATGTAAATCTCTACCACCCTCCCTTCGTTGAACGAAAATTATATAACATCAAAAGTAACCTAGCAAGAGATCATACGTATATATTTCTTTAAGTTTGTTTGGGCACGTAGAACAGACCTCAAAAGGTTTGCTCAAACTAATCATCTCAGTTCATTCTGAAGCAAATTAATTTACTCGCACAGGAAAACACACAAGCAGAACAACCATCGAGTCCTGATATTTACTTCAATGCTAATTTAACAATATTCAATACAATCTGGTAGAAAGAAATGCCAATCAATCGCATATAAGAGGTTACGTATTCAACGATAAACTAAATGCTACTTCTATCAGACTACAACTATACTAACAGTATCCCCTGTTCCAGAATTGCATAATTACAGATTTTTATGGATCCTGTTACAAGAAAAAGGTTCAAGCTTACAATAGCATCTTATTTCGCAAACAGCGAAGTAGGAGACATCTACATTTTTCACACAACGAATGCATTGAACAAAGAAATGGACGCGGTTTACACTTTCCATTCTGAACATCAATTCTGATAGCATGCACGTGAAAGGTTTTCCTCTAAGCTGGAGATCGATATTATCAGACTCGTCCGTCCTGTGATAGACATAACACCACATTAATTGTGAATACAAATAGCTATATTTCCAATTCAAAAGTAGCAAACATAACATTAAGCATGTCCTATATCAGGCCATAAAAGTTGCAAATAACCAAACTGAGAAATTCCAAAATCTTGCTACGATCAGAAACGGTTAATCTGGTCGATCTTTAAAGAAGTATCCATCATTATGTTGGTTTTCCACTTGTGCATGAAACTAGTAGAAATTTTTTCTTGGAAAGAAGCTACCAATTGAACGAGCAACAACTGGACTGAGTACTAGCCAATCTTATGCTTGTCAAAGACCTAACAAAATTTACAATAAATGGCCAAGCACTTTCAAATGATAGACATACAAAATTTTAGAACTTACTCATGTAAAAAATGCAGGTGATGATTATGGAGTAGCACTGATTTCATTTGAATTGAACATAAACCTTTCGTAAGAGATTGGTCATAGAGGCTCACCTTCATCACTTTCTTCTCTTTTGAACAGTAAAATCAAAAAGATTCTAAGATTTAGAGAAGCACTGCATTACCTTAAAACACTACTTACAAAGAACACCCCATCATCAGATCACTTGGGTAATAGTGGACTCCTGGAAGGCCACCTTTAGTACTCTCTACAGTATCCAAATTCAACTCTTGCTTCACCAAATTATAGTGTACAAGACCATCAGAGCAGTTCTTACTGTTGGTTGAGTCTGTTGTGAGCGATTCAATATCATCCGCTGCATACCGACTTGGAATATTAGTTTGTTTACCAACAAACCCAAGGTTCCTCCCCAGTAACTGATCAGAGGCCAGATCTTTCTTTGTGTCATGGAAATTTGAAAATTCAAACACATTTGGGACAAGCTCTGGCAACCTGTTGCCAGAAAAATTTGAATAGGAAGCCGAATTCTGAACCTGCCAAGCTGTTTGTTTCTCAGATGACACTGAACAAGATGAAAAGGCAGGTGAAAATGAGGTTGCTGAATATCCTGTGAGCACTCCTACATTCGGTTCTGAAATTTGTCCAGTTCCACAAGACATATTATTTGATTGAGACAAGGTTTCATACCCTATCACTGGATTGCCACTGTAAGCACAAGCCTGACTAATGGCTCCATCACTTCCTGATTGAAAAGCATTTGGCACTTCTGAAGGAACAACAACACAAGATGGTTGCACATTAATGGAATGGCAGGTCTCCGGCGGAGCAGATTGTTGCCGCTGTTGGGGCAACATTTGAGCTACCATTTTGCTATCAGTAGGAATCACGCCACTTAAGTTGCCAGAGATACCCATTGTACCAAGGTGAGTTGAAGACCACGAGTTAAATCCTGAAGTGCCACTGAATGGCTGTGAATACTTTTTGTTTATGACTGTAGAGCATTTCATTAGAGGGTGGCCACAGGTCACCGGACCACATTCTGGACGAAGGGACTTTGAACCTTGCATTGAAGGCGCCAAAAGAAGGGTTGAATCCATTCCAGGTAATACCAGACCACTTTTTGGCTTTCCTAGAATTTCAGACTGCAAGGCAGCCAGCGTTTGAGGAGCAATTTGCCCAGAAAAAGCTATGGCTTGGAAATCAAATCTCCCACCAGGACTTAATTTTTGGTTTGAATCAACAGATCCACAAAATGAGTTGGGCATACCTCCTTGATGTTGTGCTACGCTTATTCTCTTCAAATAAAGTCTGAACTTCTGCAGAAGTAAAAGTTAAACTGCTTTTACATCCAACAATAGGAAAATACACCTTCTATGTTAATGGAATACATTGCAATGCAAATTCATCACATAACCAAGCCATGACCACATGCAAAATCAGACAAGCTTGAGCTGCACAGATATTTAAGTAAGAAAATAATATGTGGGCTTTTAAATGGTATCATTCAAATTTTATATAGGAAAATATTTAACAAAGCATTTGGAATAGAAAAATCACACAAACAAGAACCTGTAGATGGCTTGCAACATTCTCCCTTGTGAGTCCTGGAACATTCATCAGTTCAAGAATTCTTTTCGGAACAGCCTCTGCAGACAAGTAATAAAATATATTTAACAGAATGTTGATACGACAAAGGAACTTCTTGTTGCCCACAGATTATATCACGTAATAAAAAGCATATTTGAAATGAAAGAAGAAAAACTCAGTTCATACTGTCAATTCCTAGTTGATTAACAGCATTGACAAATTGCTGGTGCAGATCAACAGACCACACGACGCGTGGTTTTTTTGAGGCAGAAGAGTCATCATTCTCTAGTTCTCCCTCTTCATCTTCTTTCAAATCCTTTCTTTTTTTGTGACTTCCAACTACTAACATCTGTTCCTTCAGAAACAGTGGAACAATAGTCAGTTTCATCATTGGCACGTCTGTTATTCCTGTCGATATCCTCAGCACTGCCAGAATTATCATTTTCTTTGTTCTCGTTCCATCTTTTTCTCACTACATGCTGCCATATATTTTGAAGCTCTTCAATACGCACAGGCTTTATTAAATAATCACATGCCCCGTGTTTGATCCCTTTCATCACAGTACTTGTGCTCCCATCTGCAGACATCACTGAAACACGGCAAGAAATGGTTTAAGCTGCAGGAAGAAGAAAATGACAGAAACAGCATCATATTTGAAGAAAGATTCATTTCGAGGCCAACATCTTTCATGATCTGCACATTTGGTTCCAAAGCTCTCGTAATGTCACTAACTTACACATTCCCTTTTTATTTGGTTTGTTTTTGTAGGCTTATTTCAGAACAGCTTAAGAAGAGACAACTTACTTATCACTGGAAGATCCATTGATAGGCCAACATGTTCAAGAAGCTTAAACCCATCCATATCAGGCATATGAACATCACTAATCACCAGATCAAAACTACCTTTCCTTTCTCGAAGGAGAGACAAAGCATCAGCGGCCCTAGAACAGGTCGTGACTGCAAGAATAGACTGCGCAATTAGGGATAAAATCGATACGGGTGGTAATTGGTGCAAAGAAAAACCGAATAAAAGCCCACATGATATATAACAAGGCCCCAATTTTTTATTTTTTATTTTTATAAAAAAGATTCATTTTACTGCATATACAAAACATGATTCAATTGAGATTTATTTTACGGCTGAGTTCTGAGCTAGAACATGGTTCATATAACTTCTTGATATGATATTATAAAATAAGACCCTTTAAATGCTGAAACAAGCCAAAATGTAAGAAAGGTCTAGTGTTTCCTCAAGTGTGAATGAAGCATTGCCCAATCCTTGGTGCGAGTGAAAATCCATGGTTTACAATCAGAGGAGCATAAAAAATGTATCATAACTGAAAAAGAACGTTAATAACTAAAATCAAACTGCAAATTTTCATCGTCCTTTAATAGTATCTTAACCCAATCGAAGAGAATTGAACCGCCCAACTCTATAAACACGTATTAAAAAAATCAAATAAACTCTATAAACACGTATTAAAAAAAATCACAAACATTGCCACTCAGCAGCATACATGTTCATGTTACGGGCTATTTTGTATTCAATAAGGCTCAATGAGCCTCTCTTACTCTAAAAACTAGTTTAAAAAATAAACTTTTCCCAAAACTTATATAATAAGTTATTGGCCTTCCCTGAGGTGGGATTAGCTTGAGCAATGATCAAACAATTCGGCTATTGCAAAATTGAACTAGACCAAAATTCTATTGAAAATTCAACGATTCTGAATGAAGGTTCATAAATCAACGCAAAGACAGCTTAATGAACATCATTCATCAAAAATGATTCTACTATACAAATCAACCTAATTTTAAAATATTAAAATTAAAAAAATCTCACTTCCTCCACAATCACAGCCCATGATAAGACAAACAAATAACCAAAATCATCAACATTGACCTTCATAACAACACTTCTTGAGCATCTTATCCAATATCCTCAAACAGATCGCCTCATCGTCCACCACAAGGACTCTCAACCCGGCTGGGAAATGATCCGACCCCGACCGCCCAGCAGCGCCGCCGCCGCCATCCGCCGCCGCCCTAGCCGCAAGCTTCTGCTCAGCCGCCATAATACTCCCCCAACTTCACCGTCAGCTCCAACAGCAGCCCATCGCCGGATCCGCCAACCTCATCAAGACCAACCCTCAATTATATCCACCTCCACCCACAAAAGGCTACAGCTCAATTTCCAGCAGAAGCCACCTCAAATATCGAGTCTTTGAGCTCCAAAGATCTGACGAAACCAAAAAAGAAGAAGGAAGAATTGCAATCAATTCAAGGGAAGAAACAAACGCGGGAAAATGGGATGATACATATCAAAGAGCTGCGTTGATCTTGGTTGCCATTTTCTGGTGTTTTTTTAATATTTAAATATGATTGGGAGAATAGTAATGATGTCGGATTAGATTAAATTAGATTATGCGCCAAGAAAGGGATGTAATTAGTTAATTGACAAGGACACTAAAAAAAAAGAGTTCCAATTATATCAGGGATGAATGTTTAATTATCTTAATTTATTCTTATAGACGAGTGGATATAGAGGAATTCCAATCTGCTGAATCGCTCATGTTAGGATCTTATACATCCTAGGTCTCCCCGTTCCGTCTAGGAGGGATCACGCTTACTTGTTTTTTAGTACAAGTTGCTACGGGTTTTGCTATGACTTTTTACTACCGTCCGACCGTTACCGAGGCTTTTGCCTCGGTTCAATACATAATGACTGAAGCTCCGAACAAAGAGAAGGGTCTTCTTCGGTGGATCCCTCTTGTTCCTGTTTAGTCCCCTTCGTTTCGGAAGTCGTTTCTATTTCTATTTTTCCATTTCTTTCTCTTGAGAGGGTTTCTAACTCTCTGAACAACTTACTATTTTGTTACCGGGAAAGGAGTTGGAAAGAAGTTGTCAATAAAAAATTACTGTGCTCTCTAAAGAGCAACTCTTCTCAAAAGGTGCTGAGTTGGAATCCCATTCTAAGGATTCTTGTGGTTCCGGAGGATCCAGCTACAGGAGAACCAGGAACAGAGCTCTCCCCCTTTTTCGCTTCCGCCCGACTCTTTGGTTTGGTCTTAAGAATGCTGGTTTTAAGAATGAGTGATTGCCCTTCTCCGACCCTTACTGCCCAACCGGAGAGCGGACAGCTAATACGTTCCGCTTATTGAACAGGGTCTATGGTCTAAGCATTTATTTATACGTAAACAAAATATTAAATAGTTTATTTTTTTAATCCTCCGTGCTTTAGAAAAAAGTGATGAAAGTATTTAAATTAAGCAGAAGTCATCTTGGCCCTGCTCATTTGGCTTAGTGGCCCATTGGCCATGTTGTACGTTGTCCTTGCTGCCTCCTGCCAGGTTGCTCACCGCCAGAGATGGTTCCCATAAACGTGTCAGAATATTCGGCCGCATCTAAGCCCTCGCTGGTTCAAAATAGTAATAATTCATTGCACTTGATCGCCAAAAATTCGATGATACACGTCGGCCATTCTCGGTCATTAATTCCAATGTCCGTAACGACCCTACCGCCTACACCATTGCAGACGTATTATGGGTATCGACCGACATCTGTTTCCCAAGTTAACACCTACGACGTGATATTTGATTAATTGTGCAAACCATTTCCTTCAAAATACAGTTACCATATCATTAGTAAAAAACATGTAGCAATTAATGTGATCAACATTATAATATCCTCCTATTTATTTTACCACCTTCACCTCCTTGCCAGCTACCTTCTTGATATAATTCCAGTTATCGCCGAAAGGGGTTGAAAGGGATTTGGGGAAGATAGCATCGTCGATTGTCATAAATCTATGGACATATCGCTTTCCGAATACATGATTTCTTCTTTGATCACGACATAATGAATCATTCTATTTTATCTAGATGATGGTAGCTTCTTCTTCTTTTTTATTTTCCTTAAAGCAGCTATAGATGATTGGACAAAGAACTTTAGCTGGTGGCAAGGTAAAGATAAAAACAATTAATCAAATTGAAGCAAATATAATTTTATAACTTCTTCTATTTCATTTAAGGCATGATTAGGAGGATTATTGTTGACATCTAAAGATCAGAGGAAATATGTTGAACACAAAAAAAGATAATTGAGGGTTTATGCGTAGTTTGCACTTTGCATGGGGAAAAACAATAAGAGTATACATGACCCATTTAATTTGAGTAATTGGTTTTTACTAAAACCATTTAAAGACATTTTACAGCTCATAAGAGCATAGATAGAGTCAATTGTTAGCGCTTACACGGGGCTTGAAGGCTTCCCAGGATAAGCCTTTCTCTATGTACTAAGTGCCGGTGACATTGAAGGGGCCTTTTGTTGGGATTAACCAAACAAATCAAATACAAATCCCCTATTTCAACACATAAGGATGAAAAGTACCAAGCAAATAGAGAGAGAGCGACAAGATAATTTTACGTAAAAAATCCCAAATTTAAAAAAACCATGGGGCAAACGGCTAGATCAAATTCACTATATTACAATTTTGATAAAGAATGGATCTACAAGAGAACAAACTCCTCAATACTAATTTACCGTACTTTCTATAAAATTGGTATAAAGTCATAAAAGACAATAAAGGAAGAATATTACAAATTAAGAATTTGGCGAAGTTACCATTAACGATTGCAAGCCAATCTCAATAAAGCATTCACCTTTCTTTAATCCACACAATTTTCTTTCTCCCTTTGCAGTAGTTTTTCTCTAAAACTCAAAAACCAGAAAAAACCCCAAAGAAAAAAGCGTTGTACGTTGCTTACATTGCTTTTATCCCTTTCAACTAACCAAATCTGGAAAATCTTAATTTTTGCCCAAAATAGGGTTGTAAGTTCATGTATTTACGGAGGAGGGACAACCCAACAAACCTCCCCTTCCCGACTCCGTGAAAGACCTCTAGCCAGCATGGAAAGCTCCATCAATGCCTGCTCCATTCCTGCAGTAAACATGTTTCTCCTTTGACACAACTTTAGTCATCATGTCTAAAATATTTCTTTCAGTATGAATTTTTATTAGCTCAAGAGATTTACTTTCCAACACATTTCTTATCCAGTGATATCACACATCAATGTGTTTGCTCCTTGAATGAAAACTTGAATTCTTACTCAGGTGAATTGTACTCTGACTATCACAGTGTACAATATATCTCTCCTGTTCAATGCCAATTTCATTCAAAAATCTCTTAGTCCATAACATCTCCTTGTAAGCCTATGTAGCAGCAATAAATTCTGCTTCAGTTGTGGATAATGCAACACACTTTTGCAACCTAGATTGCCAAGACACAGCCCCATTAGCAAAATTAGCAATAAACCCAGATGTTGACCTTCTTGTTTCCAAATCCCCTGCCATATCTGCATCGATGTAGCCAACCAATAAAGGTTTATCACTTCCAAAACACAAACACATTTTGGACGTACCTCTCAAGTACCTCATTATCCATTTAACTATTAGCCAATGTTCTTTGCTCGGATTTGTTAAATGTCTGCTAACCATTCCAACTGCATATGCTATATCAGGCCTTGTACAAACCATAACATACATCAAACTACCAACTGTAGAAGCATAAGGAACCTTTCTCATTTCCTTCATTTCTGTTTCACTTAAGTCACTTTTCTTCAACTTAAAGTGACCCCCAAGTGGAACTCCAATCGGCTTTGCATCTTTCATGCTGAATTTTTCTAAGTACCTTTTCTATGTACTTTTGCTGTGACACCCAAAGCTTTCTAGCTCCCCTGTCACACTGAATGGACATTCCCAAGATTTGCTTTGCCGGTCCCAAATCCTTCATTGCAAAGGATTTGTTCAAGTTCTTCTTTAAACTTGCAATCTTGGCTCCATCATGTCATACAATCAACATGTCATCCACATAAAGCAACAGAATAACAAAGTCACCATCATCAAACCTCTTGATGAACACACAGTGATCAGAAACAGATTTCTTGTACTCATTCTTTTCCATAAAAGAATCAAACTTTTTATACCACTGTCTAGGAGCTTGCTTCAAACCATACAAACTCTTTTTCAGTTTGCACACCATCTGTTCCTTTCCTCTGACTTTAAAACCCTCTGGTTGCTCCATGTATATGGTCTCCTCAAGATCACCATGAAGAAAGGCCGTCTTCACATCTAACTGTTCAACTTCCAAATCCAAACTTGTAGCCAAAGCCAGAACAATTCTAATAGAAGACATTTTAACAACAGGAGAAAAATTTCATCGAAATCAATACCTTTCTTCTGTCTGAAGCCCTTCACCACCAACCTTGCCTTGTACCTTGGTTGTGTGCTATTTTCTTCATATTTGATCCTGTAGACCCATTTATTCCTTAATATTCTCTTCCCCTTGGGAAGATCCACCAACTCATAGGTGTGATTGTCATGCAAAGATTTCATCTCATCTTGCATTGCCTTCAACCACTTCTCCCTTTCTACATGAGCTTTGACCTCACTGAAATTTTCTGGTTCTCCACATTCAGTAATTGTCACATATTCTGATGATGGATATTTTGTTGATGAACGTTCACAGCTATCTCCTTACATTAGTGGGCTGCCCTTTATCAGAATCTTCATGTTCCTTTCCAACATCATAAACAAACTCATTAGAAATATCATCAGACACCACATCCTCACCCTCATCATCACTCGGTGGGGAAATAATTGTGTCATCCTGAGCCGCCTTTTCACTTCTAGCTGAGGTTGAAGGATCTTTTATCTTTTCCAAGCTTTCCTGAGATTTAGTTTGAGGAACTTCTTCCTTGCCAAAGTCCTCAACTGCTTGATCCTCCCTAAAAACTACATCTCTGCTTCGAATCAGTTTTTTATTTTTAGGATCCCAAAGTTTGTATCCAAACTTATCATCACCATATCCCAGAAAGATACATTCCACGGCTCTAGAGTCAAACTTAGCCCTATGCTCCTTAGGCACATGTGCAAAGGCTTTACAACTAAAGACTCTAAAGTGAGAATAACTGACCTTTTTGTCACTCAAAATCCTTTCTGGTATGTCACTGTCCAGAGCATGTGTGGGAGATCTGTTGATTAAATAACAAGCTATGCTCATGGCTACACCTCAGAAGCTTTTAGGCAACTTAGCTGAAGACAACATACTCCTAACCCTCTCAGAGATGGTCTTATTCATTCTTTCAGCCACTCCATTATGTTGAGGAGTATAAGGAACCGTCTTCTCATGCCTAATCCCATGTTTGCTACAATATTCATCAAACTCAACAGAATAATATTCACCACCATTATCACTTCTAAGACATTTCAAGAGCTTACCGGTTTCTCTTTCAACCAATACATGAAAATTCTTAAAGATGCTATAAACATCACTTTTATTTTTCATGCTATAAGCCCACACCTTCTTAGAAGTATCATTAATAAAAGTGACAAAATAAATAGAATTGCCAAGAAATTTTACCTCCATAGGCCCACACATCAGAGTGTACCAACTCAAGAACTTCTGATTTCCTTGTACTTGTGCTTGCAAAGGATGTCCTACATTGTTTCCCGACAAAAAAATGGTCACAAGGACTAATTGTGATGTCCTTGACCTTAGGAAAGAGATTTAACTTCTTCAAAGTCTCTAGTCCCTTCTCACTCATGTGTCCCAATCGATGGTGCCACAAATTAGCAGTGGAATCAAATGAGGAGATATTAACCTCCCCTCGAACTAAACTTGTCTCAATTTTGTACAAACTGCAACACTTCTTCCCTTTAGCAACAACAAGAGAACCTTTCACAAGTTTCCACACCTTGTGCAAATTTGCACCAAATCCTTCATCATCAAGCACTCCAGTTAACAACAAACTCATCCTTAAATCTGGAATATGTCTGACATTTTTAAGCACCAATCTGTAACCCGTGTTTGTTACTATATACACATCTCCAACTCCCACAATTTTGGAAGTATCACTATTTCCCATCTTCACTATTCCCAAATCTGAAGATTCATAGGTAGTAAAGAAATTTCTACTTGGAGTTGCATAAAATGATGCTCCCGAGTCAACTACCCAACTAGCATCACAATCGGCCATCAAACAATCATTCCCACAATTAGAAAGAATCACCATGTCATCATGTACAACATTAGTGTTCGTTTCTCCTTGATCCTTGTTGTCCTTATTTTTCAAGTCTTTCTTGAGCTTCCAACAATCCTTCTTCATATGACATGTCTTGTCACAATAATAACATTCAAGTGCTTCCTGGATTTAGACTTTTCTCGACTCTTGTCTCTTTTGTTTGTGTCTCTATTTCTCAATCTACCTCTTGCCTCTTCTGACACTAATGCATGAGACCCTGAAGTTGGTAAAGATTTTCTTCTCACCTCCTCATTCAGTAAACTGTTTGTTACCATGTCCGTTGTGAGTTTTCCATCCGGAGCAGCATTGCTCAAAGATATCACCAATGTTTCCCAACTCTCTAGTTAAGTGTTGAGGAGCATAATAGCTTGCCATTCCTCATCTAGAGTCATCTTCATGGCAAGTTGAGTAATAATACTCTTCATCTCATTGAGATGTTCACTTATATCAGTTTCATCCTTATACCTCAAATTCACCAATTTTCAAAAGGGTCTTATTGCCAGTAGTATTCCTCTTTCTTGGAGTTGATCCTATATTGTTTTTGAGGACGTCAATTTAGAAACATGATGATACACAATTTCATCTACCCATTGTCTCAAATAGGCCATAACCTTCCTATCCAATTTATTCCAGTCTTTTTCAGTCACCTCTGGCGGTTTCTGACCAGTAATAGGTTCATATAAATCCTTAGAATATAGATAATCAATCATCTTTCCTTTCCAATAATGCCAGTTACTAGCCCCTTAAGAGATATCATCTTAACATACTTCTCATCAACTATCTTGTTGAAATATAAATCACAGACACACCAATTAGGCTCTTAGAAGTTTCGTCGAACACTTAGTGGGCATCAAATATCAACCACCAAAACTTGCAAACCTGTTGGCTCTGATACTATTTGTTGGGATTAACCAAACAAACCAAATACAAATCCCCTTATTTCAAGGGATAAGGATGAAAAGTACAAGCAAATAGAGAGAGATGATAAGATAATTTTATGTGGAAAACTCTAAATTTGAGGGAAAAACTACGGGGCAAACGGACAGATCAAATTTACTATATCACAATTTTGATACAAAATTCATTATATCACAATTTTGATACAGAATATATCTACAAGAGAACAAACTCCCCAATACGAATTTACTGTACTTTCTATAAAATTGGTATAAAGTCGTAGAAGACAATAAAGGAAGAATATTACAGTTTAAAAACTTGGCGAAGTTACCATTGACGATTGCAAGCCAATCTCAATAAAACATTCACCTTTCTTTAATCCACACAATTTTCTTTCTCCCTTTACAGTAATTTTTCTCCAAAACCCAAAAACCAGAAAAATGCAAAGAAGAAAAGCGTCGTACATTGCTTTTATTCCTTTCAACTAACCAAATCTGGAAAATCTTAGTTTTTACCCAAAATAGGGTTATTCGTTCATGTATTTACAGAAGAGGGACAACCCAACACCATTGACAATTGTAAGCCAATTTCAACAAATCATTCACCTTTCTTTAATCTACACGATTTTCTTTCTCCTTTTACCGTAATTTTTCTCTACAACTCAAAAACTAAAAAAACCTAAAAGAAGAAAAGTGTGGTACATTGCTTTTATCTCTTTCAACTAACCAAATCTAGAAAATTTTAATTTTTGTCTAAAATAAAATTATAAGTTTATGTATTTACGAAAGAAGGACGACCCAACACCCTGTCAAGGGATTTTATCACTGGTCCGGGTGGAAGAACACATTTTGAACGGTCAGACGAGGTTTTAAAGCTCGAGGAAGAAGAAAATCCCTACAAAAGGAAACGGGAACAGAAATTCTCACTCCAGCAAATAGTTGATCCAAGTTTTCGATAAGAAATTATTGACATAATAGCCAAAGGTCACTATATAGGAGACAGCCAGCTAGCAATGCTTGGATTAGTATTGGATAAATTAATTAAGAAGGCATACATACCTTGAAAGCGAGTACTTCCTCTTCCTGGCCATCACCGTTGCCCGGACCAGAAGGGCCTCCTCCCTAGTGAACTCAGTATAGGATTCCAGCAACGCAATTTCCATATTATTCCCATTATCATCTTCTTCCTCCTCATCGATGCCACTATCGTATCCCACCCGTCGTCTGGCATGGCAGCTGACGTCCATGGAAGTCTTATTCTTCGGAGTATGCATGCTTCTAATTGCTTGGTTGGCCAGGGGAATGGCAGGATACATAGAAAGGACCGGCAACTTGTTGAGCTGATGCAGTGGCCAGGACCATGGGCACAAGTGGGTGTATGTGGGCATTGGCTAGGACGAGAGAGGAAGGAGGCCCGGTTGATGCGAAATGTGACCTTAGACTGCTGCAGAGTGGAAGAGATGAATAAGGCTCGGATAAGCTTCTGGCTACATAGGTAAGTCCAACCGTCCAATAGAGGCGAACGAGCAAATAATAGTATAAAAGGGGACAGAAATATACTCTTATTTAACTGGGTAACTCTCCAAAAAACACAGCAGTTTCTTCATAACCAAACCATCAGTATCGTATTAAAACTGAGTTTATATATCCACAGTGAGTTAGGGGAAATACATAAATAAAGAGATAACAAGACACTAACTGCACTGAAAGAATAACAGCTACATACATAATCTTGAAACAAACATAATCACAGTTCACAGATTCACACTACCTGGATGTATAATATTCGGAGGCGTATAACAGAAAAGAAATCAGAAAATGACGGAGCTATGCAGAATTATAAGCAGCGTCTTGCAACAAGAAAAGCTATAAAATGCTAACCAAATATCAATGATCTTTAAGCTTTCCAATGGTATTTCGCAATCCAGATGTAGGCCAACACTCCTTCCTTGTCCAATATGTACATCACCGGTAAGAAAGGCTTCCAGGTTCATGTAGCTTAAAACGATATTTAAGCAAAAAATGGGAACAATTATGCTGCAGCATATGATTCTGCATTACAGCTTCAAAGGACCCAGTCTCCTCATTGCTAGTTTGTGTCAATCCACTTCGTAGCACATTTCTATCACAAATGAAAGGAAACTGATACGTGCACTGCACAATATTGGCTAACTGTTATGAGAGTGGGTTGGTTACAATAGGTATACTTAAGAAGTAGTTATTATATATGTTTTAGTGTTTATCCCCTTTGTCTCCTCCAAAGAGGGAACCTCCGTCTCTAGACCTCCCAAATTCCTCTACATAAGAAATAGGATACAAATAAAGGATATACATGAAAGTAACGTATAAATCGTGAGAAGGGATGTAAGCATTAAATGCTCAACACGAAACGAAGAGTCCAACAACTAGATGCTTCTCTCTAAGCATCAAAATACTCAATAATGAGCATCGTGCCCATCATCCTTCGAACCTCTTTTCATACTCCATTAAATCCAACCTCTACAATCTCCACCTTCGTGAGAGAATTTACTTCATAATCTCGATCCAACATAAAAGACAACATACATCAAACTTACACAAACCTTGCACCAAATTGACACGGCCATAAAGGCCAACTTTGTATCAAGCGAGCACAAAACTGCAACTCCACCCGAATTGTAATCTCCTAATAAATCCCCTTAGCCTCACACCAGGCCGACACGAGACACAGCTCCACCAGAGTTGCAACAACTTCGACACCATGTGACACCTTCGATGACTCTCCCAAAACTTAAATTTCCTTATGAGTTCCTTGGCAAAGCTCTTTCCAATTCTAAACTCATGATACCAATTATTGGGGATATGGACCTCCTCAAGCCGGCGCAACGGAAATAGTAAATGAGCAAAATAGAAACACTAAGAAAATAACCAAAATAGAGACACTAAGAAAATAATGTAGACAGTAGAACCCGCTATGTCCACAGAGAGGAGTACATCATTATGAGAAAGATTAAAAGTATTACAAAGTATCTTAATCTCTCTTCCTCTCAAACCTATGAATTAGCATGTCTAATCCAATAGCACTTTGTTATCACACAAGACATACCTCTTTGATCGTAACTCATCTTACTCCAAAATTCTCCCGATCTCTCTTGCTAGACTTCCCTCTCCAATACTTCTCCGAAGATCATAAGTGAACCCATTCTAAGATTCTTCTGGTATCTCATGCAAGACTCCCTTTTCAGTACTTCCGGGAACATGATATTGGGAAATCTCATTATTATTATTCAGGCATGAAACGCATGCTTGTATATTCGTCCATAGGTCAAATTAGATATTTATTTATTAAAATAATTATTGGAGACTCAAAAGATAAATATAAAGCATAATAACTTATACGTTGTTTTATATTTTCACGGATCTAGCACTTTTTATTGCATTCGAAATTAAGCAGAATTATATACCAAAGATCTTTCTTTTTTGGCTCTCGTTATCAACTGACAAGTAGTTTACCAAAGATCTTTTTTTTGGCTCTCGTTATCAACTGACAAGTTAGAAACTACTTTATCTAATTATTTTTAATTATTTAATAATTAAAATTAATTTAAAATAAAATATTACAAAAATATAAATAAATGAAAAAAAATTCATGAATAATATGTAAAATAAAATTAAAAAAACTGACATCCACCGACCACGCTCTAACCGAGACCAAAATCGGCCTCTCCTCAGAGGCTCTCTAGACCCTTCTAAACTTTCCAAGATTAAGATTATGATACAGCGTAAGGATATATGAAGGTTATACATACACATGTGAAGGAATACAAATATTAAATGTTCAACTTAAGACGAAGAGTCCAACAACTAGATATTTTTACTTGAGCGTGAAAACACTCAACAATGAACTCCTTTGTTTTCCACCATCCTTCGAACCTCTCATCATATTCTATCAAATCCAACCTCTACAACAATATTAGAGAACAAGCAATTTAGCCTTGAGGGTTGACAATAACCAGATCTAAGCAAGCATAATGCGCTTTTCATATGATCATGCCAATGCTGCATGTACAACATAAAGTTATGCAGCCAGCAGCCCTCCTATTTACTTCTACAAGTATTTATTAAAACTGAAACGGTTCAATTCCCAGCAAGCAAAGAAAAAGAAAAACTACTTCTTTGAGAACAGAAAGATGAATGTAAAAAAAAAAAGTGTGCTTAAAATTCTTATGATGAACATGGTAATAATACAACGAGTAAAATAAGATGGCAATAATGAAACTAACTCATTTTCAAGTGTCTCCTACACATAACAAGATAATGAATTTCTAAATTGTGCGTATAGAAAATAAAAGAAGGCTATTTTTACACCTCAGAAGTCGTAAATAAAAAGAAAAGGTATAATCAACTAGCAAAAATCATCAAGCAAAAAGAGCAAGAAATAAATAGCATCATCTTGATAAATTTCTAAATCTGGAGACACGGCGGAATTGCACTAGGTAGGTATACCTTCCTATAAGCTGCTGAGAACTGCTTACAGGACCAAACCCTTGAACTATTGTCAATATGCCTACCCCTACTTTCTCATTCTCTTTCTAGACGCATTTTTTCGCTGCTTCCGTTTCCATTGCTGCTAATTCTCTTCTCATTTTCTTGGCCTCAACTTCCATTGCTTTGGCCAAAGTATCCACTTTCCACGCCAACATCTATGTTAGGGAAAAGTTCACTCAAAAAATAAAACAAATAGGAAGAAACAGCTCAAATTTGCGTGCAAAGGAATGAAGTGCTGCTACCTCTATGCAATCATCTTTGTCGCCAAGACTCAAGTCCTTTCCATGGCCTGCCTTTCTCAAAGCAATAACCTCTTTCTGCAACTTGTTTCTCGTGAAAGCTTTTCTTCCACGAGGTCCCTGTGTCAGTCTTCTCATCAATACGTGATATGTTGAGCAAATGATTTGAGCCCACCCTGTTGAACTCGATTTCACCCCATTCTAATGATCTTGTGCCACCTTCAAACGACTTTGATGTCCATTTTTGCATGTCTCAAAATTGTACTCATGATCCCCACCTGTGAAATCATTTCAAGGTATTATTGTGATACCAACGGTATTTAGTTTTAGCATAGTGTTTTTATTATATGATTTGAACGCGGTAAAGTAAGTCGTTTTTTCTAAAGTTTATAAGGTCTGTAATAAGAAAAAGAAAACATGATTAGTTATTTCATGTGGATGGTAAAGATTTTTGGCTATCGACACTAATGTTCACTCGATTATACCCTCGACTTTTTGGTATTCATTAACAATGTTTCTAATTTAGATTCGTGGTTGGACCTTCTTTCACTAAAATCAAATTTGATGGATTAAACAACTAATCAAAAGAAAAATTATAAACCCTATCCATCAACAGTAATATTCAGTTTCCATCGAACAAATTCCCAAAACAAGTGGCATTGAAGACCTACAGCTTTCTCTAAACCAGTATGATCAATCACAAATAAAGATAACAGCAACAATAAAAATAGTAGAAGATTATCAATTAGCTTTGGGGATCAGGATCAGACTTTATATAAAAAACAAACATTGCTAAGAAAACCACATCAAAACGGTAAATCAGACACTACCTGAAAACGCTAAATTTTAGCTAATCGTGACATCAAAATCCAGAAATTCCAGAAGTCAACAAGCACGAGCAACAATTTTCTTCCCACGCAACACTTCAAAACTTAACCAAAAGAATGCGATTTTCCAATATTGCGCAAGCGACAATTTCAGAGAAGAACCAAAAAAGAAGCCGCAACCCCTCCTCGGACTTGGCTCTCGAGACGGTGGAGCTCCACCTTCACCGGATCCGATCCATGCAGCAGCGTCAAGAACTCGTCCGCCTCCATACTCAGCGGTCGCAACGCTGCCGCCGGCCCGCCTCGCCTCCACCCGCCCATGAACGCCGCCGATACTGTCAGCTGCGGCGTCGCCTGGCCTGCCGCCGCGTCTCCGACGCCCGTCATCAGCAGTGCTACACACTCACTCGTAGCGCTGGCCATGATAATATGATTCATATCCATGTCCGATTTACGTGAACCGCTTCCTGACTTTTTGACAATAAATTTGTGACAAGGTCAAACCATATAAGATTTAAGGCTGTCCATTAAGTGAGTCACCTCACGATTATTTAACTTTTAGCTCGACTCAATTCAATTTGAAACTCTATATTTAAATACTTGGACTCAAATTTAAATCCTTCAAGTTATATTTGAGTAAGGTAGTGTTTGACTCGATTCGACTCGGTTATAATTCAAACTCGATTCGAAATTAACTCGTAGTTCGACCCAAACTTGACAAGATAAAATAATATAATAATATAGTCTTTATATTATATATATATATACTAATAAGTTTAATTGTAATTAGTTATATTTCTTTATATACAATATAATAATAACATAGTGAGATAGCTTAGATGATTGGTATTTACCTCCCAGACTATATTTTTTAGGTGAGTTATTTTTAACTTTATAATCGAACTGGTTTCAAGTTCACGAACGAGTTAGGTTCAAGCTCATCAAAATTAAACAATTTAAGGGCATTCAAGTTTGAGTCGAGCTCGAACAATATAAAAAATATTTGAGTGACAATTTAAGGGCATTCAAGCTCGAGTTGAGCTCGAAAAATATAAAAAATATTTGAGTCGAGCTCAAATATGTATGTTTAAAACTTATTCGATCTCGAATCGAAGAGTCAAATTTGAACACAAGTTGAGCTCGGCTCGCTCACTCGTTTAACACCCGTAGACAAGATAACATCGTAGCTTTTACGTTGATTTGCAATAAAAATTAGTGGGCTGTGGGATGATAAGCCCACTAATAGACTAAAAGGCCCATTAGCATGCGTTGAGCCCTAGGAGATGATGGCCCATTAGGTTTTTGTATGGACACTCAAAGATTTTATCAAAATCGGACACAAACAGATGCATCACACCGAAGCACCGGAAAATCGGGGGCAAGAAAAATTGTTGAATCCTTTCATCTCAGCTACATTACCAGTTACAAAGTGATATCAAAGTACAAAATTACAAGTGATATTTTTTTATCAATTAATTGGTCAACAACCATATTTTTTCAAACTTGATGAACTATTTTACTCTTGTTAATAAAATAGAATTTTAATACTAACATAAAATTAAAAGTAGAAAAATCTATCTATCAAGATATTAAAATAATATAAAAAATACAATAAAAATACATTCAGTAAAAGACCACCCCAACTTATTTTTATAAAAATAATAAAAATATTTTTCCCGTAAAAAGTCACAAAACCTCAATGCCTAATTTCTTATTAATAAGAGTTTGTATAATTGTCTTAAAAATAATATAATAAATAATTAAATAATTATAATTCATCTTTTTATTTAAATGAAATATATTTTTAAAGTCAATCTCAATTTACATTTAAGATATTAAACTATTAGAGCCTATCTTATTAATGAATAAAAATTTATATATAAAATTAAAATTTACTAGTTATAGATCATACACAGTACATCTTACTCAGTTAATATCAAAATTATATTCATTTGCCAAATATTCAATGTTCAATTGTCTCAATTTACGGAGCTTAGACATATAAAAAAAATAAAATAAAAGATGGGTCTAATATTATTTTTTATTACGGTATAACAGTATACTTTTTTTAAATAAAACAAACAACTATATTAACCGTACATATATATATATATATATATATATATATATATAACCAGATTTTAAGGGAAGAAACAAAATAAATAAAAAAATGTAGCAACGGTTAGGACCTAGTTCCATCACTAATTAAACCTTACTTACATGTATATGTCTAGGTGAGGAACGAGTCGAGAAGCGGGTGCCAACTCTGAGTCCGGATTAGCTACTTCTCATCGACTCACCCGATTCCAGACTCCTCCTGACCCCCTTGCTCCGCCGTCGCCCGTCCCAGTGTGGTCGCCGGACTCTGCCCACCACCTTTCGAAGCGCCGCTGATAGACACTCGCCGCCCTTCGCTTCTTCCCAATTACCTCCAACTTTATCCAAACAACCTCTTTCTTTTATTTAGTTTTTTTAAATTTATTTATTACGAATTTTGAGTTCCTCCCCGACCGGCACAGGTGAACTTTCCGGCGCTTCCTTCCATATATATTTTGTGTTTGTAATCGCGTCTTCGAGTTGAAGTTTGAATCTTTTTGCACCTCTCTTTTTTTTTTTTGTTTTTTGCCCCATGCTAGTTGACGGAGCCGGTTGCTTATATCTGTCTTATGCATTACCTACTTGGCCGCCCGCTTTCCTCCCCTATCCTTTGATGAAAATGTTATGATGCTGATCATTGGTTTCTTCGTCTAAATGTGTAGACGTTTGATGTTTTCATGTAGTGAAATCATGGTCCGGCTTGTAGTAATCTGTGGCGCATTGGCACTTATTTGATGACAAGGGGAGGCCTATCATTGATTTCTTCTGTCAAATGCGAAGAAGATTGTCATTTCCTGATCGGTTTGTGTGTAATCAAAATATACAGCAGCTAGTCGCCCTAAACTGTGGCGATTTGGCACTTAAAATACTGCTCGATCTGATTCGACGAGGTTACTGTCCTCACCCGTCTGCTTGCAACTCAGTGATTCAGTTTTTATGTCGATTGAGCAACCTGAGAGCAGCGGAGAGTTTTATCAATCTGATGTTTAGGGTTAAGTCTTGGCCGGATATAGTGAGCTACAATTGCTTGATTGATGGTTATTGCCGCGCCGGTGATTTGCAGGCAGCTTCTTCTGTCATTAGTAAACTACGTTATAGTAGAGACTCAATCCCGGATTGTTTTACTTACACCACTTTCATCTGTGCTCTGTGCAAATGCCAAATGCGGAAGGAAGCATTTGCTTACTTCGGTTTGATGTGGAAGTCGGCCATTCCGAATTTTGTCACTTATGGCATATTTGTCGATATGTTTTGTAAGTCTGGGGATGTAGATATAGCTTACACTGTTTTTAAAGACATGAAGAGTTTTGGTATGTCTCCCAACTCAGTCGTTTTTACTAGTTTGATTGATGGTCATTGTAAGATAGGTAATCTAGACTTAGCATTCAAACTTTTCAATGAAATGCTAAACTCTTTTGTGTTGCCTGGTGTTGCTACTTATAATGTTCTTATTGTCGGGCTTTTTAAGCAAGGCAAATTTGATAGAGCTGATGCATTGTTCGTAGAGATGTTGAAACATGGATTTGAACCAAACTGTGCAGTTTATACTTCGATGATTGATGGACATTTCAAAAATGGGAATTCTGATAGGGCTATAAATTATATAAACCTCATGCATGATTGTGGTGTAAAAATGGATGTGACAGCTTATGGAGTTGTTATTTGGGGACTATGCAGTGCAGGGCAGCTGAGTGAGGCAATGAAAATAAAACAACAGATGCAAGAAAGGAAAATTATTGTCGATAAACTGACCTATACAACTCTTATGGATGCTCATTTTAAAGCAGGGAATGTGGAAAGTGCCGTTGCTTTGCTCCAAGAAATGGAAAGCAAAGGGATTGGTGCTGACGATGTCACTGTTGCAGCTTTAACAGATGGACTTTGCAAACATGGACTCTTGCACCTGGCAGAAAGTTATTTGAAGAAGCGAAGGTCAAACAAAATAACATACACTGTGTTCATTGATGCATTGTGCAAAGAAGGAAGAGTGCAAGAGGCAGAGTTTCTCTTCAAGGAGATGGTGGATGGTGGTTTTGTTCCAGACAAGTGTACTTATACTGCCTGGATAGCTGGGCTTTGTAAAGAAGGCAATCTAGTTCGAGCACTCAAAGTAAAGAATACCATGCTTCAAAATGGTATTATACCTGATATTTTGACCTTTACTTCGCTTATTTGGGGTTTATCAAATCAGGGACTCATGATTGAAGCAAAGCAAATATTCACTGACATGGTGCAAAGGGGAATTGCTCCAGATGCCGTGGTTTATGAGGTTCTGATGAGAGCTTATTTCAAACAGAAAAACCTTATTGCAACTTCCATACTTAATGCTACAATCTACAAGAGGGGTTATTTTCACAGAGAAAATTATGGTGTATATAATGAAGGTTGATGGTTTCATAAGTCGCATGAAAATGTCCATCTATTCACCAGGCTTCTTGCAATTCATGGGCCTGAGAGACTAGGTAACCTTTACCATGCTTGTGCTTTACCTTTTGGTGTTGCCGTAGGGGCAGTGGATTAGAGTTCCTTGCTTGGGTACATTCCACACAAACCTTTTGGAAAGTACAACGTCTCATATAAGTTGTTTACAAATTAGCTGACCTTTGAGAAGAAACAATAGTAGCAGATGCTAACATCATGTATATGCCAATTGTTGTCAGTGGTCGTTTCCTTCCTCTCTTAGCCTGTGAGTGCATTTTTCTTTGCTCTCTATTTCACATTTCTCTAAAAAAAATGTGCACAATTATCTTCCATTACTTCACAAATAGTTGGGATATTTTGTTTTATGTTTATGCATATGAGAAATCAGTTCGCTGTCCTTTGTAATTTGCTGCTCTCTGCTATGATTTTGAAATTATCTTATACTGATCTCTGCATAGTTATTTAATTCTCTATAATTAAGGAAGCAATTAATGCAGTGAACTGTTTTTAACTGCAATTATTACTCTGATAGCTCTCTCTATCAGGTAAGCTTTTAGATCTGTCTCTCATGATGAGTTGCTATGAGATTTCATCCTGTATATTGTTGATCTACTATTGATCACCTACTGATTATCACGCTAAAAATATTTAGCATACTTTGATAAATTGCTTTATGGCTTTATACATTGATTTATTTTACATGTTGAATTATGTGAAGAGCATTTATATCTTGAAAAATATGGGTTAATATGCAGGACATTCTTTAGATATATGGAAGGACAGCTTGCTGGCTGTTGTTATACTGTTTCTTGTGTTTGTATGAAGTGTGACTTAATTCACACAACCATGTTAGTGTGCACTGAAGTGCAGATTGGTTTCAATCCAGATTTTTGGGCAAGGTTGTCGAATTTTTCTGGTGGTGGCTTTGGGTGGAAGACTTCTATCCTCCGGGGCTGGAAACATGTCTTGTTTGCAATACTGGAGCTGAGGGCTGATCATTGTGGATTGGTGCTGGCCTAAAAGTACCAGAGTGGCAGCTGAAGCAAAACTGGAAAGGGACACATTAGATATATGTTGAAAAGATGGACAAAATGAGTTACAGGAGTTGTGAATTGAAGAGCTCGATTTAACCAGAAAGCTATCTTCCTTTCCAAACTGGTAGCTACCCCAATAGACTCTTCTTTATTATATATTTATTGTTTTATTATGCGCATATTTTATCAAGCATATTTTTTTTGGATTGTTTTATTGACCTTGTGGTCTTCTTTATGCTGTAGAGTATTGGCAGATGCTGGAGTTAAAAGCTAGCAACAGAAATGGAAATGTTAAATCTGATGGGTAGTGTTAGAAAAACATCTTTTGCTTATTTATTATGCGCTTCATGTAATCTCCTGATTATTTTACACATGCAATTCATGGATTATATTAGTGAACTTCTCAAGCATGAGCATAAATGTCGATTGCTGGCTCTTATAAGGAATGTAAAGTGGGTTTTGAGTTGTATGTCTAGCTGTCAGGGTTTATTATCCTTTTATTTTGTTCAATGCACATTTGATCAAGGGTTTTGAGGAAACAACTTAGGTTATGGATTATTTTAAGTAGCTTGAGCATTTCCTAAGATTTTGTTTCCATTTTCACATGTTGGTCCAAAATATTTTACATAAAACCGAACAGTTAAAATACAAGTTCTTAAATTTTAAATTAATTATGGACTTATATCACTGGCACAGAATAAGCATGATTTTACTGAGTTGAGTCCTGTCAATAACTCAAGATTCGCAGCATATCTATGTGGCCGATGTGTTTATCAAAAGAAAAAAAAAGCTATGTTTTGTGTATTTTGCTTTTGATCATTATAAATAGCATGCCTCATCTATAGTCTCATTCATTTAAATAAGGAGAAGGGAGTGGCAGGGATCAAAAGTGAATTTTTCCACGGATCTTTTGTTTGTTAGAAGGGTGTCATTCCTTCTAATCGTTTATTTCTTCTTTGTGGTATTAAGAATGTGCTAAAATGCTCTTACCACTTGTGACTTTGCTGCTCTTGTGGACCTGCAGGGAGTAAAAACTTACAACATACATTGTTGGAACCGAGACATTGTCTCAGGTTGTGCAGTGGAAGATCCTTCACCAGAGCACGAGACAACCATTAAGCTGCCAACTCGACTACTCATGTATTTGAGGAGAAATGTCAAATGAAGCCTAACTTGTCCATGGTAACGAATCCCAACATGTGATATAATGGTTAAGTCTTAATTCTTTAATGCAAGAATATCATTTTTTTACATTAGTTACCTTCAACAAAGTGTCAAAGTTTAGCGTAAAGTAATTTATGAAGTTGGTTAGAAATTCCTGGGAAAACATTTGTCATTTTCATCTTCACCAAGCAAGAAGTCAAGAGAACGGACGGGAGCAAAGTGGGTTGAACGACACCGTGAACCAAGGTTTGTATTCTTGTGCCGCCTTCACATGCAGGCTGGCGACATTTTCACCATGCAACAAGAATTTTGTTCAACATTCTCTTCACAAGGGAATGAGAATGTATGTTTGTTTGAGAGCACATGGATCCAAGCTCTTTTCCTTATTGATAATGTCATAAACCTTTATCTATTGAAGTTTAAAAAACCTTAGTGAATATTGAGTTCATTTGGACGTTTCTCCTGTGTTCAGCGTCGACTTGGTGCTGTGCCACACTTAATTGGTCTCAGAAATTTGTAGCGATTCATGTTCCATAGCTCCAGATTCCAGACAAAGATTTTCTCCCATGTGTGCGCTGTTTCTTCTTGTTATTCAACCTTTTTCAGTTTGGTCCCATTTGGTTTTAGGGACCGTGTTGTAATGGTTAAAAACAGAGTGCATTCCAAAATATCCTGGCATGGTATTTGAGCTAGGTCGAATGTCAGGCATGACTTCATGAAAACATTTTACGTGGCTCTGCAGAAAACGGTGGGATAAATTGTAGGAGTACCAAGCTTCTTGGCAAGTCGGACAATATGATGTATCGACTTCCCATCGTCTCCCAAGTCTTCCTAGGTCCACCGAGAACGCGAAGAGATTAGACCAGCTCCATTTCCGTCGCTATTCGCTACAGTTCAAACGATGAGACATCAAAAACCAGTGCAACGGAAGACCTTGTTTTGATCCATTCCTTTATTTGTTTTTTATTAAGCCATTCTTTTTATTTGTTTATTATTATCACCTCAATATATAAACTGGAGCTCTATGTTGGTAACGAGTGGATTCGAGTTCAGGGAAGTTGACGTGAAACCTGTCCAATTTATTTCCCGGTCAACAGGCAATTTCCCATCTGCTAATTCGTGTATATGAAGATGATGACAAGTGTTGCGGCGTGCCCTTTAATTGTTGTTACATTTGTGGTTCCCATGGCCAGTCTGCTGACTTGTGTCATTGGAGAGGTGTTTCTCAATCACTAGGATGTGACCTCTTGAAAAATACGGGAGATGTCGACTCAAGAAACCAAACCATACGTCAGTAATCATGTAATCAAGACAAATAATCCTTGATTTTGTTTTCTTAATATTATATTGAAGGTTATCTATTGTGCTCAATCTAACAAACAAGATGCTCATGCGAGTGTACTACCACCCTTTGATCAAAGAGAGGTTGTCATCTTCTTCACTTTCGTTTTTTGTAACTACGGTGCTATTCTTGGAAAAGTTGGTTGATTAGATTTAATATTTGCTGATCAAGACTCCAGAGCAAAATTTATCAAAAAAAGAAAAAAAAGACTCCAGAGCAAGCATGCATCTCTATGTGAAACAGTAGATCACAACATTTGGTATCTATGTCTTCACTTTGAATTTTGAGTAGTTTTTCTTGTAGGTAGAGCTTTTTAAAATAACATGATAACAATCGATGTGACTGCTTAAGACTATAAATCAAGGTTATCCAGATTACAGATACAATATTTTTGTGCTTGTGTTTATGTATATATTATACTCGACCGTTGTCTTCATAGCTTGGGATGCCTCAGAACCCAAATAATTATGATCTAAAATCTTTGTTTACTGATAATATATATAGCATTTTTGCCACCGCGAAATCTGTCGGCTCCCTTTGGAACCATGCTTGATCTTGCCTAGAACAACAAATAAGTGGCACAGTGCATGCCAGATGTTGAAGAAATTAAACGTGAATAAGATGCACGAAGATCAGATAAGGACCCAAATCACAAACAATCTCCCAACGTTAACGTTGATTGAAGCAAACCATAGCGATGAAGATAAGAGAAAGATAGCAATATCCTTGATATGAACCTGGCCAAGTCCGTGTATTACAAATACGAATACAAATTGAAAGAAAGAGAAGGTGCATCGCTATTGACACATCAATCTGGACTAGTCCGAGCAGTTGAGAGTCTTAAGTGGGTTAAGGATGGGCACGGTGTGGCCGACTCTTGATAAAGAATAGCCACCGATTTGTGATGACGATGGTGATAGGATTAAGGTCGTCAACTTTATCACTAAAATATGACACATGATTCAGAAATTGATAAAGTTGATAGATTGCTATAGAATTGACTGCAAGAAGTCCGAATATGCTTTTGTAATCCTTGGCAACAAGCTTTACAATAATGCAATAATATTCCTGTTTATCTGAAATTGACATTCATAAATATTCTTTCGGGTTACAAGAGGGCATAAAACAAGGCCAAGCTACAAAATGAAGTGTTAATTAACTCTAGGATGTCAATAAACTTGTGGAGAATAGGCTTCTTTCACCCAAATTTCTGTGACAAAACCCCCCTAAAATTGTAACAAACTTATCTTTTTCACAGTAGAAGACCATAACAAAAGTGGGTTCGCCTCACATTAATTTAACAACGAAAAACCATGTCAAAAATTAGTCACGATCTTAGTTTTGGTGGTGGCGGCAGGGTGGTGGGTTGGCCGCGGCAAGAGTGGCTGCCAGGAAGCGGCGATGCAACTGTGGCGACATGGAGATGGAGGGGATGCAGCAGGGTGGCAGGTTCGATGCGGCAGGGGTGGCACTGAGGATGGGGGCAGTATGTGGCGATGTGACGGGGTGAGGAGAAAGCAGTGGCGACGGCATGGGCAACGTAACCAAGGCGTCGCTTCAGATCCCAGCCACCATGCATGGCTGCGTGGGTAGAGATGCCTGTCAGTCGGCTTTGGTCGAGTATTAGCTAAACCAAACTTATTGATTACCTTAAACCGTTATACCAAACATTCTAAACCCGAACTTGACCATTTACCATACAGCGACTATTTAAATCCGATTATAATATAAAAAATAAATTTTGATAATAATATAAAAAATTAGTTAAAATAATTATTTGAAAATGTAAGGAGATTGATTAGGCTAATATTAAAATAAATAAAATTGAATAGTTATTACTTTTATTTATAAACAAACATGTCTTTATGACAAATTATAGTAAAAATATAATTTTTTAAAAAATTTATATTATTGATATTGGGTACCTCATACCTAATACCCAAAACTAAACTTGACGGTTAGAGGTGAGTATTCGGTCAATTTGGTTCTTAAGTGACCTAACCGAATTAACTGAACTAAATTTGATGGTCTAGATTTAAACCAAAATCGAACCGAACCTCCAAAATTAAACCGAATCAAAATAAAATATTTTGGTTCAGTAACCGAATAATCTATACTTTATAAAAAAATAAATTTTTTTAATTATTTAATCAAATTCATATAATTATTTTAATGAAAATAATTATTTAATAAGTATTCTAAATATATATTATTTTAAACAAATAAAAACTTATCATAAAACCACTATAATTTGTGGTAACTGATAAAAAATATAGATTTTATAATATAACCAAATGGCATTCAGTTTTCATATGTGAACATCAAAAACCAAACCAAATTACTTATTTGATTTTTGTTCAGTTTCAGTTTGGCTTTGTTTTCAGTTTTCACCAAAATATGCTCACCCTTACCTCGCACCTAAAAACCAAATCAGAAAGGTTACGATCGAGTCGAGTCATACTTAAATCAATTTATCTGTAAAACTCAAATGATAATTAAATTGAAATAACCTGCTTGGTGTTTCAAGAATAGAATACATTATTAAATATATATGAAAACACATCAAGTATAGATAAAAGTATGAAAGAAAATAAAGGTGCACTGAGCACATGTGTGTATAGTATCTATCTGCCCTTCCACCAAAGTTGACCCAAAATAAGAATACACGACCTACATATATAATAAGAAAAATATTAGTAACAAGTGTTACTGATCTAGAAAATAACTAGTACAAATTAACAAGTGGAATCTGATATTCCATGAGAAACTATAAATATATATATATATATATATATATATATATATATATATATTCTCCATGTGAACTCTCAAATGACATCTACTGAGGAGTCATCAAGCTGCAGACTCAATAACATCCTAAACTAAACCGGTGCTATGTAACTTTCGGCAATAACTGATCCTACTCAATATCTTAAGCCCTCTCCAAACTTCCATATAACTTCTCGCCAAGAGCACAATTCCCGAGTACTCTCAGGCAATCATCTTCAATGTCCTATGATACCACAAGTTTAAATATTTGTTGTACACAATAGTCTCATCTACTCTACACCTCTCTGGGTGTGAGGAAGCTCAAGACATAAAGATTTTAGAATTCTTCAGGAATGAAACAACCCTCTTATTAATCCAGAGCCCGCTATGACCTGCATATACTCCCGCTCACAATATATGCGAGGTCAAATTCACAAACTCCCGTCTCACTGAAAACTCAATAAAAACTATATATAGGATTTTGAAAGGAATCATATAAATAGGCCCGAAGGCAATGTGTTAAGTGGGACCTCATCATCAAAGGTTATTAATCATAGAAGTAAAATGTGTCTACATGGCCCGTGTTAAGTGAGGTTCGATAAAATAACCACTTAACATATCATACGATTTGAAAATTAAATCCACAATAGAATAAAGCGGTAAATTTAAGAAGTGTCTTAATGGACTTGTGGTCCACACTTGAAACACATCTACAACGAGCTCGAATTTCGAAACCTACATCGATCGGAACTCTCTGCTAAATAAAAAACTAACACCGTATGATCATAGTCACATTAATAATAATATCAACTCAATCCACGAAAAATGCAAAATATATAAATAAACTTGTGAATATATAAATAAAATAATAAATATATTAAAATAAATAATACATTGATTATAAAATAATAACATAATATACTATATAAGTATGCGGCTAAATACGAGTAAATAATAACACATATACAAGTAAATAAATAAATAATAATTTGGCAAAAAAAGTAAATTAATTAATAGTTTATATCAATTAATCATGAATAATAATAGTATAGCAATCAAATACATGAATATATAATTAAACACAATTAAATAACAACATACAATCGAGCAAATAAATCAATAAATAAATAAATAATTAAAATTTGATAAACATGAGTAAGATTAATATCAATAAGTAAATATATCATCAATAATAATAAATAATCATAAAACCATTCATCACATACGACAATTATTTAAATAATAAGAAATAAACAATAATGAATATAATAAATAAACAAATAAAAAAATCATAACATCAACATATGTCAAAATATGTAAATATGTATTTAACTTATCATATGGAGTCTCGAATTACTGAAAATAGTCAAAAAATGGTTTAAAAACAGGCTTAACACATGTTGAAAATGACAACCGAGTTAAATGGGAACGTCAGACTAAGTTGAGCTGAGTCAACTCACTAGGCTGGGTTGGGATGGACTCGGTGGACTCAGACACGAGTTGACAGACAAGCAAACACGACTCAAAGTGCAAATACGATCGAGGATAGGACTGAAATGAACATGGTTGATTGAGCAGATGGACACCAAACGGGTAATTGGGCATGACGGGCATCACAGGTGCCCGTTGCAGGAAAATTGCAACAGTGGGGAGCAAGTGGTCAGTGTCAGTTCCAATCAATAGCCCAGACGACGGGGAACATGGTGGTGGTGGTGACCGACAACTGAACCACTACTTGGCCGAAAAATAGCCAGAAATAGACAAAAACCACACTGAGGTGGAGTCGCCAGCAATGATTCCAGATACAACAGTCGGCAGGTAGGCCTCAAAATGTCGGTTGTCTAGTCAGGAAGGTGTCTGAGGTAAGGATCGGCAGTGTCCAACTGGCGATTGACCGAAAAACGGCAAAAAATGGACATAAATGCCACCATGGTAGTGAGTCGTTAACGGTGATCGTGGCCACGGTAGAGGTTGGGGTTGGTTTCAAATAGAAGATCTCGATGAGGGGAAGCTGTAAAACCCAAGATTCGAGTCAATGTTTTATATTCAGAACCGGTCGGTTCGACCGTTATTTTCGAGTCGAGTCAGTTTCAGAACACGTGTACTGAGCCGATGCCGGTCTCGTGTATGAGCCATGAGGGTCATGTGTACCCAAGTATATGATGATAACGTCATGAACACAGTAGAAAAGAATGAGTTATCAGAATATATGAGAGTATGCAGTTCATTTTTTTTATTATGATATATAATAGATCGTAGAATTAGTTTTAGGCTGTTACCCGCGTTAGGACGCGTTATGGGCATTTTGGGTGGGTTGACAGTTCTAGAGCATATCATTATGATTTTTTGGTGTTGTTTGATTTTATGGGATTTTCCCATATTTTTTTGAAATTTTTTTACGACTTAAATATTATTTTTGACTCGAGTCGGAGACGAGTCAAGTTATATTTACGACTTTGCCACCACACACCCCCGTGCCCTTCTTTTCTTCCCCAAACCCTCGCCCGCGCCGCCCTCTGTCGCGCGCCACCGCTGCCATTGCCGACGCCGCCTGGCCGCCGATCGACGCCGCCCAGCCCGGCCATGGCATTGCCCTGCCACCACGACCAGGTCCGGCCCCCATCGGACCGCCGCGACGCGAGGAAGCCACGCCGCGACGCCGGGCCCGCGTTGCACTTCCGTCGCCGATTTCGCCGCCGGCGACCAGCACCGCCACGATTAGTCGATCGCCTCAGCACCCTCGAGCCTTCCAGCGACCTTCCCCGACTGGAACGGAGGCCATCGCCGCCGTGGCCGGCCGGATCTAGCGACCCATCACTGCCGGCTCTGTTTTATGCCATTTTCCGGCGAGCCGCCGCCTCCATTGGCCGCGTCGACCTCATAGATGAGTCGGGCTCACCGAGCCGGTTCCGAGGGTACCCAACACGACCACTTTCCGGCCAGTAGACGCCGCCGGCGATTGTCGCCGGAAAACCACCGGAAGCTGCCGAAAAACTGCCAGTACCTGCCGGAAAACTGCCGGAAAATCGGAATTTCTGGAATTTGCTGGAATTCACCGGATCTTCCGCGGAGCTCACCCAGTTGGACTCGATCGAACGTCGGACGCCGATGAGCGCCGAATTGGAGCTCCGAGACGCGCGACGAAGCCCTAACCGTCGCAGATCGCTGACGACGTGAGGTATAATTACCTCCGATTTAATTAGTTAAAATTGAGATGATTGTTAGCATAACATGCTACAATTGAGTAGTTGTCATGATGAATATTAGCACAGTATGCTAGATTTGATTAACTGTTATGAGTAATGCTAATTATGAGTGAAGGGATGATTGTATGATTTGAATAATCGCGAATGAATAGTAAGTGATCTAATGAGGTAGATCGAGTCTCAGCATGATAAGTGATCTAACAAGATGAAGTAAATATGAGCATGCTAATCTAGTGTGATGTAAAAATACAGTAAAATTGTTATGAATAGGATTAGTTAGAATTATTTTTCATACTTACAATTATTTGATTGTTGATTGATGTTTATTGAGTTTGATGCATCATTTAGTTAGCGGGCGTTAGTATTTAGTTTTGATGTGTAGGTACGGAGTAGGAGCTCGCCGCCTAGGCGCGATGACACGCTTAGAGCTTCTACCAGGTCCGTTTAGGACTCGCTCTGTTTTACTCTTTTCTATTGTATGTTTGTTTTAATGCCTACAGGACGAGTTAAGTGGCGCTTTATCGGATCCCACTTAACTCGGGCCATTTAACCGAATAGTTTTCCGGATTAATAACCCCTCGAGGATGATTTCGAAAACAAGATCCGCCACAAGTTGCCTTCGGGCCTATTACATAAATCCCTACCCAACCTTATATATATGTAGTTTTCGCGTTTTCAGTGAGATGAGAGATGGAGAAATTGACTGCACGTACAATGCAGAGGATGCCGTGACAGTCAAAGCGGGCTCTGGATTAGTGCCAGCGGACTGTTCCATTCCCGAGGGATCCTGACAACTCCGCGTTTGAGTTCCTCACACCCGGAGAACGTGGAGGTTTACGGGTACTATTTAGTACAGCGCATGTCCGGACATGTGGTTCAAAGGGTACTAAAGGCGACTGCTTGAGAGTACTCGGCCTTTGTACTCAAGGCCAGGAGAAATATGGAGGTACGGAGAGGGCTTAGGATAAAGTTTCACGAGAAGTACTGAAAAAGAAGTGCCGAGAGCGGCACAGTACCAGCAGCAGATCAGTAAGTTCGGGATGCTACCGGGTCTGCAGCCCAGTGGCTCCTCAGTAGTGCCCTTCAGAGTGTTCACGTGGAGTATATGATGCTTTCTTTCATATGAGAGTTTGCTCTCATAGCCAGCTTGTTATAGTTATTTTATTTTTCGGACCAGTAACACTTGTTACTGACGTGTTTTTATACTATATGTAGGTAATAATCACGAGTTGGAGGAGCCAGCTTGGACGGAGGAGCAATGAGGTCTTGTACACATACACATGTTAGATTTCTGAATGTTTAATATTGTATTGTTATGTTATTATATTGTGAATGACATTTTCAAATGCATGAGACATGATAGAATGTGAACATGATTGGAGATGCACAGCGGAAGCGTGGTGGGTTGAAACCCTAGCTTCAGAATGAATTCATAATATGTTAGATTTTGTGTGAATGAAATCATGGATGCATGTGTATATATTTATATATATATATATTATTTTGATAGGGTGGGCCCATAATTGCACTTTTAAGGGAGACCCGGACGGTTTTATTTCAGGATTTTTACCGTAATTGTAATAATGTGAAAATTGGTTGCATGTCATCCATGTAGTATCCTGTTAGGGTTTTATGCATTCATATATACATATAGCAAGTTGGATTTTCATCTTAAGACGCCGAGATTGGATCCGCACGAGTTAGGTTCGGGTTAGCCGACCTAACCGGGGCCTGTAATATGCCGGTTTGGTTCACGAGTGTGAACCGGATTTGGGGTGTTACAGAAGCTATTAGGTTGGTCGGCCTCACCGGTGCCAAAAAATGGCTTGAAGGGCGGTGGTGGCGATGAGAAACTGTAAATAAAACACCATCGCTGGCAGCATCTACAGCGACGCAGGTGGTAGTGACCAGTGTAGGTTGACAACTGGCTGCGAGGCGATCATGATTAAATAGATCCGGTGGCCAGATGATGGCCCGAGTGATGGCTGTGCTAAGAGTAAAAAATCCTCCAAAATGTGGGAGAAATCTATCAAAAAATTACTTAGTGGAAGCTAGGGCTGACATGGTTGAACTATATCTTGCGACGTGGCACGATTTGAATACTCGACAATTCATGGGCCTAGTGGGGAATATATACATGGTTGTAAAGCTCATATGAATGCTGAAAAAAGTAAAAAATGACTCAAAGCCTAAAAATGACTTTATGGACGAAAATTGAGATAAGGCAGCTAAATGTGCTTTGAAACCTTGAACTCGATTGTACGAAGATCTAAGACTCAAATCAAGCATGGCCTATAGGGGCAATTTGATAGTCCAAAATCCTTATAATGAAGATACCTTAAAAAGCTTTAATGAATACTAAACATTGCAATGGCCTACATCTAGCTCTAAACCCTTCACTAACACAAGCAAAAAACTCTTATACCTCGAATATACACTGATGAGTTATGTTCTGTTGTAGTATAATCGAAGCTATTATATATATATCGGGTATACTTAGCCTCTACAACATACTCGTACAATCATATGAGCCTCATACTTATAGTTTAAAAGTTGAACTGACTCAAGATTGACCTAAATCGGGTAGAACAACAAGCAAGTAAATCCTTAACCGAAGCTAGGGTTTTACACTATTGACTATTATAAAACGTGTTTTCGATTGTATAAAACCAAACTCTATTATATGGATATCAAACTCAAACTATTAGTATTCGGTTGGGTTATGTTTTGTAGGTACCCAACCCGACGGGCAGCCCTATGCGTGGGTGGCGGAGTCAAGGCACCACTTTGGCCTCAACTCCCATCCACATGGATGGCAGGACGAGAGGTGAGGCCAAGGCATCGGCCTTGCCACACATACAGCCAGTGGCCACTTGGGCAAGACTCCTTGGCTTCCCCTTCCCTTATATATTAAAAAATGTATATATTTAAATTTGACACCGAGTAGTCATGAAAAAAACTGTGACAAATTATAAATTTTAAATTTTAAAATTTTATTTAAATATGATTAAATCTGACATGCAGCAGTCACGAAAACACCGTGACAAATTTTAAATTTTAATTTTTGAAATTTTATTTAAATATGATAGAAAATCGTCACGAAAAATAACTGCACGTGATTTTCAATTGATTTTTTGAAAGTTTATTTCAGTCTAACAAAGTATTGTCGCCAAAATACCATATTTAAATATAGTTGTTTGTCACGGTATTCCCATATCTATTTGTTGATACGGATCATTGTTTCTGTGTTTTGGTGACTATATATATATATATCACCATAGTTTTGTGTCAATATTGCGGAAAATTTGTCACGTAAAATTTCCGTGACAAAATTTTTGTGACAAAAAGTCATTTTCCCACTAATTATAAATAAATTGCATGGGTAAAGATCGCTTGTTCGATCAATTAAAAACCATATTTTTCTACTAGTGTATCACTGTCTCTAGTGGCATACCTCTAAGCAGTTAAGCTGGTATGGTTTTGTTAGGGTCTAGTCGTATGATCAATAAATAGGCAAAGCGTTTTCCTCATGTACACTAGCTGTCAACAACTGTAGAAGAGTAGGCTGGATTTGAATGAAACTACTCTTTTCCTCTTTGTTTTTAATGCTTATATATATATGTTACGAAAAACGTACTTTTGTTCAATTTTGTGGAGCACCAAGGCCTTCCCCCACCTCCCAACCTCATTCCTATCAACTAAAGAATCCGAAGGACGCAAACCATTTTCTTTTCTTTTTCGCAGGCGTGCGAAAGGCACGAAAATTCATTAAAAAATACTTGGAATCCACCAAAATTTGGCCTTCCACTTAATTATAAGCTAAAATACTTGGCGTGGGAAAAGGAAAAGTTAATTGCGTAGTAGTTGACCTGCCCTTTAATCTGAAAAACAATGGGCCAACATTGGGGAAGCAATAAATGACAAGTCAAGCATCAAATTGACCGGATTGAGTAGTGTCCACTCTATATTTACGCATGATAAAAAACCCCAAAGAGACAATAAAATAAAATAATAATAATGAAGACCTACCTGCAAACCCTGGTCCAAGAGAGTACAAACCTGCAGCATTACCCAAATTACACATTTTAAAACCCTCTAAATACTTATTATATAAATAAACAACCTTAAGAATAATAAAAATAAATAAATACAGAGTAAAAGAAAAAGCCCATGTGGGCCCAATTACTACCCTACAATCCCACCAAATCCTTTAACCACAAACCCAAGCAGCCAAGCCCACCTCTACAAATTTCCCACCAAAAAAAACGAATAAAATTTTTTTCTGGATTCACCGCTTCGATAATCAACCGCTATAGCCGCTAACTATAAAGGCCACTAATCAGAGTTGGCGTACCGAAAGGATTCGCGGACGTAAAAATTTCCCCTCCCCATATCCAACCTTTTCATAAATACAAAGCTTTGTTCGTTCTTGCTTCTTCCAACCAAAGCTCGAGCTCACCATCAAACATGGCCGCCACCGCCGCCGTCTCCCTCTTCCTCCTACTCTTCTCATTCATTTCCACAGCCGCCCAGAGGTCCATCCCATTGGCCTCTGTCCCCTTAACACCCCGCCACCCCATCCTCTCCCTTACTACTACTACTAATGCCTTCGCCGACGCGCAGAGCAGTACTGAACGGGTGGCCATCAAATACACGCGCGCGCTCGTCCTCTCCCTGCCCATCGGAACCCCGCCGCAGCTACAGCCCATGGTTCTCGACACGGGGAGCCAGCTCTCTTGGGTGCAATGCCACCGAGGTCAGCAATCCAAGATGCCCACCAGCTCTGCTCCGTCTACCACCACCTTCGACCCGTCTCTCTCCACCTCCTTCTCCGCTCTGCCTTGCAACACCTCCCTCTGCCACCCCCCACGCCGGACTACTCGGTGCCTACTTCGTGCGACGACCGCCGGCTCTGTCACTACTCGTATTTTTACGCCGACGGTTCTCTTGCCGAGGGCAATCTCGCCCTCGAGGCGCTTCCCCTGCTCTCAAACCGTCCTGTTTTGCTCGGTTGCGCCGCTTCGTCTTCTTCTTCCAAAGAAGGCATCCTCGGTATGAACCTCGGCCGCCTCTCCCTTGCCTCCCAGACCGGCCTCGGCCGGTTCTCCTACTGCGTGCCGCCGTCCGCTGGCACCGGAGCTGGCTCTGCCACCGGGATGTTCTACGCCGGAAACAATCAGGCTCTTGCCGCCGCCGGAGGCCTTGTCATGTACGCTAATCTCATGAGGTTCGACAAGAGCGCCTCCGCCGGCGGGTCTTTGCCTTATCTCGACAAGTTGGCGTATACGGTTGGACTCGACGGGTTCCGGCTCGGCAGAGCCCGGCTCAACATGTCCAGGGCGGCGTTCCGGCCGGACGCTGGAGGGGCAGGGCAGACTATGGTGGACTCCGGCACCGAGTTCACATTCTTCACCGAAGAGCCGTACAGGGTAGTGAAGGAAGCGGTGGGGATGGCGGTGGGGCGGCGGTTGAGGCGGCGGGAGGGAACTGTGTACGCCGGGGGATTGGACATTTGCTACGAGGGTCGGCCGGAGGTGGCCGGCGTGCTCGTCGGAGAAGTAGCGATGCAGCTAGAGGGAGGGGCGGAGCTGGCGGTCGACAGCCGAAGAGCTTGGGTGGACGCCGGCGGTGGCGCCGCCTGCTTCACAGTGGGAAGCTCCCAGCTTCTTGGGGTGGAGAGTAACATCATAGGTAACCATCACCAGCAAAACTACTGGGTGGAATTTGACTTGGTTAAATCCAGGTTAGGCTTCCTGAGAGCAGACTGTAGCAGGGCCAGGTAAGTTGTTTAATTTGAAGAAGAAAGAGTTAAGAAGAAGAAATGTTGCATACTTTTTTGTGAATAATAGGGAGAGAAGAAGAAGAGTATGGACACGAGAGATTTGACGTGAACAGGTAGATAAGATGAGGTATTGGGTTAATCGTTTGTATCCGTTGGACTAACTGAGATTTGTAATGTGTTGTTGTACATATTTTACGTGTATGAATTGCCATACGTACTGGATCTGGGGTAAAAAAAACAGAGCAAGGTCACGAGTATTAAGTTACAACAACATACAATTATGATGAACAGATTGTACCAGCATGGGAGAGATTAAGACATTCGATGTTTCATATTGGAACTGGATTGGGGATGATGATGAGACACTATCGTACAGCAAAAATCAAGGGCCATTGACTTGCAGGCTCCACTGACAAGGGTGACTTGTAGGAACTAGCTTCCCACTTCATCTTAGCATTCGTCTCTCGAGTCCTGCCTGCACCTTGAGCACATCACAATCTACGATTTGGATGAGGATGAGAATTGAGAACAGCACGGCAAACTTGTTAAATTGTGCCAGTTTTCGGCAGCTAATTCTAAATACTTGCCTTTATTTACAGCCCTGTTTGGGGTGCAACCAGTTAACTCTATGTCACAAGAAATTGGTACTTTCACGGTCTTCATGTTGAAGCCTTGAAGCTAGCTAGCATGTGAGACCACTCAAATTAAACAATGCCAAGTTTGTTTTCTCAAATACTGAACTCGGCACAATGATCACCTTATCACCACTAAAAAGCTTTATTAATGACAAAAACGAAGAATAATGGAACGAATTGGTACCTAGTTAAGCTTGGAGTGGAGTATATGAATTTTTTGTGAGCATGCGGGAGAGCAGGTTTCGCGTGAAGGTAAGCAAGAACGCATAATACGGAGAAGTTGATGGTAGACCTGGAACGAGGCAAATGAAGGAATACGGAGAAAATGCAAAGGAGAAAAGGTCGAGTTTGTGCATTTGAAGACAAAAGCCCATCATCGTCTTCCATCGACTTAGCAAAACCATTGGTAGACAGCTCACAAGATATATCCTCCGACCCACGTCCTACATTCAAGTTCCTACACTACTGGTTACTAGCTTGAAAGCATGTGTATACAGCGCCGCAGGGAAGGGTGTGACATTGCACAATACTACATCCTACGTGTCTTTGGGCAACTTTGGAGTCCTCGGGCAACTTCCAAATTGAATTGATGGGGGGTTAACCGAACGCAGCAAACTCAGTGGTACAAGCAAAATTGACCACCTACGGGCTGTGGTTAGGAAGGTGGTCCGAACGGCAAGTTACTACAGCCGGTTCATGGGACCAGTTGTGCACAACTGGCGTTTAGAAACTTCTCCCCGTGCACTTGAAAGCTACTGCATGCCCTCTTCTTCATCCTCAAGCTTGAACTACAATCACTTGCTTTGGTGTAGGGTTGGTGCTAACCAACCAGACAGTATACGGATGAGTATCCGACAGCGAAATGAATTTATAAGGTGTTGCCCTGTCATAATAAAAATGTAAATAATTGATGGTTAGCAGTGATCGAACATATTGGGATAGTATAGTCAGCTGGTTGTAGATAGTTACGAATATTTGTAGCAGAAATGCTTACACTAATTTGTACTAATATTTCTATGAAATATTTGTACAAAAACGATGTACATGAGCAATTATTGAGACATAATCATAAAACATTAACGCTCTACAGCTCCTTTGCCATGCACATCAAACTCAGATAAGAGGGAGAGGGAGATGATCAGTTTGACCTAACAATGAAGACGATTGAGAGTAGTTCGCCGAGGCTGCCATGCATGAAGACGGAGTATATTTGTCTCATAATTGTGCACGCCCGCCATACTTTTCTAACAAGCTGTTCCTTACTTTTTTAACAATTGCTTCCCGGACGAACTCAACCACTGCTATTCTCGCCCCCTTGCTTTCATGTCCTATATAAAGATCTTCAGAATGAAGACAATGCCTTTTAATACAGCTGGATCCGTGTATAGATCTTCCAAAAAGCTGGTCCAAAGTTGATTATACTATTTGACTCATATAATGAAATTTTCTTCTTCTTCTTCTTCTTCTAATAAATAAATAAATAAAATTAAATAAGATAAATATCAGTGTCTTCAACACGATGGGTTCCTACATCTTGTAATAAAATGGCAGACACGATTGCTCGTTTTGCTCGGATTCATAAATATATGTATAAATATGGACTCATTATGTACTGACTGAATGGAAAGGCAGGATGTTTTTGTTTAAACTAAAAAATAATATAAGAAGATAACTATACACCACGTTTAGGGGTTTGAGCCGTCTCTTTGTTAGGAATGTATAAGATAGTGTAATGTTTGGAATGTATAAGGGAGGGTATTTCTGTAAATGTCTTAGGTTTCAAAAATAGGAATGTTGAGATGCTTGCCTATCAAGTTATGTAAATATAAAACCCCTCCTCATTGCTGTAAATCTCTTCTTCTCAATGAAAGTTCAATTCTTCTCATGGCATCAGAGCGTCTAAATCTTTGCTTCCGCTTCTTTCTTCATCCAAGATCTCACTTTCCTCTTGAGCAAGGTGTTTTTTGATCTTCTCTTCAAAAACGTTTGGCAAGAAGCAGAATACTCTGTTCTTCGGCAAAAACTCTGCTCGCCTTCAAAACTCTGTTCTTTGGTGAACTTTTCTGCTTTGCTGATACGTCATTCTTTGCTATTGATATTGAAAGACTATGGCTTCAAATTCCTCTGGTGAATCTCATTAGTCTACTTTTTTAGAATCTACTATCGATTCTTCTTTTGCCGATCATGTCATGTCATATCCATGGTTTCCTACATTCAGTTCTCACCAAGTCGTTGGGCATTCATCTGCATCCAGTTCAATTAATTCACAATATTTGATGAAATTTCCTTATCCTATCCATGTTCATGCACCTTCTTATGTTACTCTTCGGCTTAATGCAAAGAACTATCTAATGTGGAAATCTCAGATTACAAACTTGATTGAATCTCAAGGATGCATTGGTTTTTGGACGATACAATTCCCTCACCATCTCAAACTATTATTCATCAGTTGCCTGATTCTACTACACAAATCATGCCAAACTCTGATTACTGTGCTTGGAAAAGAACTAATAAACTGATTAAAGGATGGATTCTTGGTACGTTAAGTGAAGAAATCTTAGCTCAAGTTATTGGCATTGATTCTGCTGCTGATGTTTGGAATGCCTTAAAGTCTAAGTTTGTTAAGGCAACGATGGATAGGGAACTTGCTCTAAATCATCAGATGCAAATTCTAAAACGTGAAAAGTATGACTCTCTTGATGACTATCTATCCAAGTACAAAACAATTTGTGATGAACTTGCTGCAATTGGAAAGCCTCTATCTAATGATCGAAAATCTTTTTGGATGATAAATGGACTGGGAACAAACTATCAGATGTCTACAACCATGATTCTCAGGCCCCTCTACCTGACTATTCTGAAATTTTATCCATGTCACACAGTTATGAGTCTTGGATTCTTCTTCAATCCAGTTCTGATGTTATATCTCCAGTTGCATTTGCAGCTCATAAAAGCCTGAAATACAACTCATTTTCTCCAGTTTTCTCTTCTGACAAGAGAGGTTTTGCTCCAGCTACTACTACCATACACACAACACAATTCTCACCAACTTCCAATGCGGTGGCTTTTGGTCCTAAGCAACCAATTCGAAATGAGGATGAATTAAAGGAGGCACTTAGGGCTTTCAAGTCAATCTATCAAATCTGTCTTAAACCTAGTCACAATGCTCATAAGTGTTTCAAAAGATTTAACAAGGATTTTCGAGTTCCATCTCTTCAGTTTGATTACAAAGCTGCTCAGCAAGCACTTAGTGCTCTTCAAATTAAGACTGATGATGTTAATCAGTGGCTTCCTGACTCAGGTGCGTCATCTCATATGACTCCTTTTCTGGATATCTTTGACACTTATAAAATTTATCCTGGCTTTGAAAGTGTTTTAATTGGAAATGGAAACAAGCTACCTATTCAGAATATTGGTCATGTTACTCTTACCACTTTGTCTGGATCTATTACCTTAAAGAATGTTCCACATGTTCCTGATTTGAAGCAAAACCTATTATCAATCAGCCAGTTTACAACTGACTTCAATTGTATTTTTCAATTTACTCCTACTGGTTTTACTGTTATTAACAGAGGGAGTGGACGAATGATTCTTGAAGGATCTAAAGCTGGTGGTCTCTACAAGATTGATCAGTTTCAGCATTTTGGCTATTATTCCAGCAAACTTCAAAAACCAACTTTGTCTCTCTGGCATTCTAGATTGGGGCATTGTTCTGCTGATGTACTTTTGAATCTCAAAAACCAACTCTTAATAGACTTTGAGAATGCAGATGAATCTTCTTTTGTATGTTCTAGTTGTCAACTCGCAAAGTCTACTCGATTACCCTTCTCAAACAGTCCAACTAGTTGCCTTAATCCTTTTGATAAAGTACATTGTGATCTTTGGGGTCCAACTCCTATTGTTTCTATTGACAATTTTTGCTACTATGTCATATTTGTTGATGATTGCACAAGGTTCACATGGTTTTATCCTTTACGAAATAAGTCAGATTTGTATTCTATTTTTCTAGCATTTGATATGTATGTTCAACGCCAATTTTCTACACAAATTAAGTGTTTACAATCTGATGGTGGTGGTGAATTCATGTCTACCAAAATGCAATCTTATTGCTCGTCTCATGGTATAATTCATCAAGTTTCTTGTCCACATACACCTCAGCAGAATGGTAGGGCTGAAAGAAGGCATCACACAATTGTGGAAGTTGGACTGTCATTAATGTTTCATAGTGATGTTCCATCTTTCTTTTGGACACAAAGTTTCTCCGCAGCAGTTTATCTTATAAATAGAAGACCTTCATCTGTTTTAAAAGAGAACATTTCACCTTATTTTGCCTTGTTCAAACAACAACCTAACTACTCATTGTTTAAAGTTTTCAGATGCTCCTGTTATCCTTGTTTAAGGTCTCAAAATGCTCACAAGTTTTTGCCGAGATCTTTGCCTTGTATTTTTCTTGGCTACAGATCTCACTACAAGGGCTACCTTTGTTATCATATTCCTTCCAAGAAGTTTTTACTTCTCGAGATGTTCTCTTTGATGAACAAATTTTTCCTTACAAGTCTGTTTCTCCGCAAAAGGTTGCCTGTCATGTTCCACCTACCTCAGATATTTCAACTTACATGGATTTGATTCCTTTCACAATTACTCAATCAGATCCTCTTCCTCCTTCTACGGTCATTCCATCCTCTTCTTCACAGTCATCTCCTGTTTTGCTCCATCCTAATTCCTCTGAATTCTCAGTCCCTACTGCTGTTTGTTCATCTTCCACTCCTCCTTCTCCTCCTCCTAGTCATGATCACTCAGTACTTCCTGACCAACCTCGTCACTCCATGGTCACCAAGTCTCAGTTAGGTGTTGTTAAACCTAATCCAAAATATGCACTAATGGTTAACACAAAATTTGATCAAATTGCTCTTGAACCTCAGATTATTAAAGAAGCTCTTAATCATCCTGGTTGGCTACAAGCTATGAAAGAGGAACTTCAGGCTTTAGAAGAAAATAAAACATGGGAGTTAGTTCCTAAATCCTCTGACATGAATATCATAGGAACAAAGTGGGTTTTTCGTGTTAAATACAATGCCGATGATACAATTGATAGATTTAAAGTATGACTTGTTGCAAAAGGTTTCAATCAGCATGGAGTAGACTTTTCTGAAACTTTCTCACCTGTTGTTAAACCAGCAACTATTCACACTATTCTTTCTCTTGCTGCTGTCAAGAAATGGAAAATTTGCCAATTTGATGTTAAAAATGCCTTTTTACATGGAGAGCTTCAGGAAAATATTCATGTTTCTCAACCACCAGGATTTAAACACTCAGTTCATCAATCCTATGTTTGCAAGCTTAATAAAGCCTTATATGGTTTAAAACAAGCTCCACGTGCTTGGTTTGATAAATTTAGTTCTTTCTTATTCTCCCAAGGGTTTCATTCTAGTGTTGCTGATCCTTCCCTATTTGTTCTTAACAAGGAAGGAGATTTGGTTGTCCTACTTTTGTATGTAGATGATATGTTAATCACAGGGAATTCTTCTCCTCTACTTGATTGATTTTTACAGGAACTGAACACTGCATTTGCAATGAAAAACCTTGGTCATGTCCACTATTTTCTTGGGATTCAGGTTCAATCCTTGTCTGATGGTCTTTTCTTGTCTCAATATCAATATGCTGTTTCCATTTTAAAGAAGGCAGGTCTTCTTGATGCCAAACCTCTCTCAACTCCAATTGCCTATAAACTTCAACCACCAGACAATTCTCCTCAATTTCATGATCCTACTTTGTATAGGCAGCTTGTTGGCTCTCTCCAATACCTCACCTTTACTAGACCTAACATTTCTTTTGTTGTCAATTCTGTATGTTAACACATGCAGCAACCAACTGATTTCCATTTTTCCCAGGTGAAGAGGATTCTTCGATATGTAAAAGGAACCATTGATCATGGTCAATTTTTATCTTCTCATACTGATTTCTCTCTTCGTGCCTATTCTGATTCTGATTGGGCTGGTTGTGCTCAACCACTGGCTTTTGTACCTTTCTTGGTGCCAATTGCATCTCCTGGTCTGCCAAGAAACAACTAATTGTTTCTCGTAGTAGCACTGAAGCAGAATATCGAGCTATGGCCATCACTGCTGCTGAAATTACTTGGTTGTCATATCTTCTCACTGATCTTCATATCTCACAACCGTCTTGTCCAATTCTATTTTGTGATAATCTTAGTGCCTTACAGTTAATTGTGAATCCTGTTTTTCATACTCGTTCCAAACACATCGAAATTGATTATCATTATGTTAGGGAGCAGGTTGCTTTGCATAAATTACAAACACAACATGTTTCTTCATCAGAACAGTTGGCTGATATGTTCACCAAAGCTTTGCTACTCCGTCATTTCTCTGCCAACGTCTTCAAGCTCGGCATTGTGCCATTGTCTCGCTTGAGGGGGGATGTTAGGAATGTATAAGATAGTGTAATGTTTGGAATGTATAAGGGAGGGTATTTCTGTAAATGTCTTAGGTTTCAAAAATAGGAATGTTGAGATACTTGCCTATCAAGTTATGTAAATATAAAACCCCTCCTCATTGCTGTAAATCTCTTCTTCTCAATCAAAGTTCAATTCTTCTCACTCTTAGCCTGCTAAACTACTTGTCTGGTTGTTCTTCTTGTGCTTACTGCTTATATAAGGGGTGTATATAATCTTCTACAGCCTTGGTCCAAAACAAGACCACCACTTAAATTTTCTTAGTGTGGTAACCTATTGTAAGATCTTAAAGGCTCGATGAGGTGCAAGCAAATTACTGTCTATTAAATATCATTAGTGACAGTTTAAATTTTTAACAATAAATAAATAAATATTATTCCTCACATATCTAGTAATTCATTAATCTTACAGCTAATATTGACTATAAACTTACAGCTCATTATTTATTTTCTATTTCTTTAACGATCTGTATCAAACTTGTCGATGGGCAAATTCAGCCCATGCCGCGAAACTTCCCAATTAAATGCATTACTATTTTATCTCCCATCTATCTCTAGCTGCCCGTATTTGATGGAAATGAATTTACGATAGTAGTAAGCAAGAAGATGGAAAGCTTCAACCAACCACGACGACCATCTCGTCAAATCGAGAGTTTGAAGTAAAAGTTTCCAGGCGTGCTGGTGATCTCTATAATTCAGTACTGAAATGGGTGAGCACAGCTGAGGCTTACAGTGGATGTGTACATTCTCAACCGAAGTTTTAACACAACGTCCAATCATGTAGAAATGAAGACAGATTCCATGTCCCCGAGGCCCAACTCCACTCCGATAAGATGCGAAAACAATTTACATACACATGGCAAAGTCATAGATAGGCCCATAAGACTGCTTTGCCCACCAAAAAATTACAAAAAGTACTGCACATTCACATAAATCCAGGTAAAAAACAAATCCGGATTTACATTTCAATTTCTTCTATGCTAACAAAAGCATACACTCCGAATGCAGTTTAAAAGCCAAACAATTAATCATCTTACCAAAAGCAATCTTTCCGCTCTAAACTCTTACGTATAAGCTTTCTCCCAATCATCTACCTCTTCCGTTTCATCCTTTCCAAGAAGACCTCGGGAGATCAGTTCAGCTGATGACGGTGGACCAATCTCACGAGAGACAGAATGATGTTCCTCATCCAAGTTCGTAGTAGCCATGGAACTTGAAGAGTTATCAGAACCAAGAACATCCCAACGGTTCGTAGACGACACTGTATAGGTTGCGGCTTCCTTTCCTTCCCATACTACGCTACCCCGAAGTTCACTTTGGCTTCCACGAGGCCAATTTGCATCCCACGAAGCATCCTCTGTGCAGCCATGCTCTTGTACAACTGCTTTCTTCCAAGGATTGTTACTGCTCGCGCTTGCTCCTGGCCCATCCTTGCTCAATCCCACGCCCCAGACTGAGCGAGAAGCTGATGGCACCGCTGTAAGGGATACAGCCCCATGATAAACAGAGCCATGATCCAAACGCCTGAGAGCAGTTGCTGCACGAGCTGGGTCAGAGAAACCGCTACGGCATTCTTATCATTCAACCAAACGAGCTCGCACTCTCCTCCAAACCTCAATACAAGTGCACTTATGTCTGCATCACTAGGCAAATCAAATAGAGCGACAACAAGTCTCGGATCCATATCAATGTGCTGATCGAAGAGTGGTGGCTGGGCAGGAGTTACTGGTACCCCAGGTTTATGTCCAATTATTCTCGCCGGAGCTTTTGACTTGGAAGTCACATGGACAACAACAAATCTTCTCGGTTCCCAACCAGCGGCCTGAATGGAGACCTTCCATCTCTCAGCAATATGCCTAATCGCATCCCTTTTGTCCTTGCTAACTGCTGAAAACACATGTGCTCTCACTGCACTAGCAGAGCTTCCTTTAGGCTTCCCTAAAACTAAGTACTTCAATCTCTCTTCTACTGCCATAACCCACTTCGGTTCCCGTCTCAGTAAATCCCAAAGGAGTTCTGTTACAGAGGAGCTTTCCCCAAAGTGTAGCGAGTCCAGATTAGGAGGCGTAATGTCAAAAGCTTCAGCTAGAACTCGCTTCTTTTCCACCTTGGCACATTCCTCATCGCATATCAACTTTCGCTGGCCAAGTGGAACTCTTTTCCCATTTCCTTCTACAGGTTGAAGTGAGACAGGCAGCTTTTGTATGGCAGAAGCTTCAAAGACAGTATCAACATGGAACCCGGTGTTGCTGCCCCCGGCATCACAAGGAACATTTGCAGTTATTCGCCCACAAGAACAGGTGATTGTAACTGAAAATTCACACCTAATATCCGGACATGGGTAAGATGGATGGCAGGTGGCTGTGCAAGCATGTCTGCAGTCCCTTCTTGGTGCTCCACACACTTGGCCACAAGAAACTTTGGAACCAGAAGAACCAGAGCTAGCACCACCAGAAGAATCGCAAGGCAACGGATGGCAGGTCCTTGCACAAGCATGCATACCACATTGCCGAGTTTTTCCACATAACTGGTTACATCTTATATCTTTTGAACCACAAGGTACATTTCTCAGAACCACATGCCCACCAATGCACTCTTTTGCAATGGGCACAGAACATGGCGGGCAGTCACCAAAATGGCAGCTGTGGGTTGCCGGATGGCCGCAGGGTTGTGGAACTGAACAAGGTTGTTGACACGACGGAGGAGGGGTACCACAAGGAAGCGGAGGAGGAATCACAGTCTTCCCACAAGCGCAGCTGAGATCGGAGAAGATGGTCTCAAGGCAGGGTGGGCAATGCCCACTATGACAAAGAGATTGGCATGAATGCTGCCCGCATCTCAACTTCTTACCACACACCATTTGACACAAATGTGAATCCCAAATGTCAGATATCTGGGCACTAGTTGTGGAGCTAGATAGAGGACAACACCTTTCGCTGCACCTGTGCCTACCACAACTCTTCTTCCGCCCACATGCTCTATCACATAGAAGTTGATGATCCTCTTCTTTTGTTTTATGGCATTCAACCATTCGAGAAGATGACTTGCAGCGGCACTTCTGCTCGACTAAAACCATACAAGGAGGGCAATTTCCTTCATGGCAAATTTCTTTGCAGAGGTGCATCCCACAATGCAGGGTTTTGCTGCATGAGTTCGAACAAGTTGGGATCGGATCCAAACAACTCCTCCTGCTACTCATCAATATGGTTTTACCACAATGACATGTTTGGATCTTACTAGGCAAGAACTCACAGTCCCCACAGGGGCCTGGATGACACGTCTCATCGCAGCTATGATTACCACAAGAAAGCCCCTTCCCACATTTCAAATTGCAAGAAAAGAGTCCATCCACCTCATCCACTACGCCCTTCACCGCCATTTCTCCGCACATAACAACTTCTTTTGTCTTACTACAGAAACAAGGAGCAGTAAACAGAACCTGGCAGGGGTCACAAGGACCAACGTGGCACACTTTCTCGCATCGATGACGCCCGCAATTCAGCAACTTGTCACATCGAAGTCCGCAGGTCAGTTCCGCCGCACTATCTGAGCACCGCCTAGTGATCGTCTTCTTGCCACAGGAACACCGCCTCGGCGGGGCAAAGGCCTTGCAAGGCGGGCAAGGCCCGGGGTGGCACTGCAGCACGCACAGATGCAAGCACCGATGCCCATCCACATCGCTGCTGCTGCTGCTGCTACCGCCCCTTCGCGAATCTAGAGGCTTCCCACAAGGCTCCCCGCAAGAATGAGGGGTTAGGTAAAGATCAAACGGCGGGTCGGGCCGCTTCCCACAGAAACAAGTATACCTCAGATCTTTGGACATCCCAAGCTGCACAGATTGGCAGCCCGGGCACCGCCAGTTCACGCCGCAGTCCTTCTCCACGGCGAGGTCCATCGCCGTCGGCGCCCGCGCCCACTTCTTGATGCAGTTCAGATGGAAGATGGAGAAGCAACTCGAGCACGACCAAATCGGCGCCGACCGCCGCACCATGTCATAGCAGATCATACACTCCACAACCCCCTCGCGAGCTTGTCCTGAATCTCGTGCACGAGCTGCGGAACCGCCGGGCCGCCGCCGTCGACCTCCCTCCTCGTCCCCCCGCCGGGCCGATGGCGGGGCACATCGGAAACCACCGATTCGACGCCGCCGCTGCTGTCGGCGGGCGGCTCGAAGGGGGCCGTCGCCCTAGGGACCCAGGCCTGACGGTGAGGAAAAGCGGATCGATTCGCATGCCTGCCTCCGCCGTTTCGATCGCGGCGTCGGGGTTGGGAGCTCATAAAGGATCCCCGCACACACCCGAAACGAAATAGATCGAAAATTGAATGGGGGTCGGGTGGAGGGACGGAGGGATGGGATGGGTTAGAGTTCGATGGAGATTGGGGCAGGTGAGGATCGGGAAACCCTAACCTAACCCTAGAAGGTGGAGAAGGAAGACGGGGGAGGCTTTTGGGGTTATTTGGGACACGGTTTTAGTTATGGGTTGGTTGATTGGGTGGGTGGGGTGGGGCTTTTATAGTCCGCTGGTTTCGTGGTGCCAAAGCAAATCCAATCTCTTGTATGTACCAGCAGTAGCTAGTCAAATAAAATAGGAATCTGACTAATAGCCGGTATCTGGTCTTTCTTGGTGAGCGGAGAGTGAGAGCTGGCTTCGATCCAAACGTGGGTAATATTATCTTCCTCCCCACGGGATTGATTAGTTTCGCTTTACACTTTACAATAATAAGTGAAATAGAAATAAAAATAAATAAGAGATATTAAAATAAAAATAAACGGAAATTTTCCTTCAAATTAAGAAAAAAGAAAATCAACTATCTCGATTATTTTTTATTAAAAAATCTCTTATAATTAACTATCGAATAAAAATTTGACAAAATTTTTTAATATAAATTAGACCAATGACAAGATCTAAAATATACAATTTTTAAGAAATATAATATATGAAAAATTAAAAAATTAACATATATTTCAAGAGAAAATTGGATCAACTTCATACCACACTTTGGATTATGACCCTGATTTCAACTTAAGATGATGAAAATTTTCAAAAACCCTTCTTTTATGAGTCAAATGTGTTCAAAAACTCTAAGAAGGATGATATTTTATTTAACGTCAATAGAATCTTTCTTTATATAGAATAATATAAATAGAATTCTATAACTCATCTTATTAAATTTTTATAAAAAAAGATAAAATTACATATATATATATATATATATAATAAATTAAAAATTAATAATTAATAATTAAAATTTTTAATACGAATAGGTAAAGTAAACTCAACATCGTTTTGCAATGAGATGGCTTGCTTCACGCTCATGATTTGTTTATTTAAAAAATTGACCATTGTATTTGTAAAGTAGTGATCTTGTCACTTGACCTAGTAATCTACTAACAATGTAATTTTGTAATCTGTCTCTTTCCTTTGAAGACTACAGTAATCGCATCAGAGACTTTTTCACCACCCTACTTAATGATCTTACAGAGTAGCGATTCTTGGGACACGGACCACACCATCGACCTCTGAACATCTCTCTCTTCGTGCCATATCCAACCACCTATTCCCCTGGTGGAAAGATTTATGAACTACGTGATATATTAGATTGGTTAGTATGGATGTGCAAGAGTGTGTGTTGGTTTCGTGGTTTAAACATTATCTTAAACAAAGAAGTAAAAGAAATATCAATGTCAGAATAATTCATTCACAGGCACTCGACCAGGCGGCCGTAGCTCCAGTAAACCATATAGCCTTCATCCTTTTGTTCTTTTCTGACTGACTTCTCATCCTTCTGTTCGTTTGCCTTGCCTGACTTGACCCGTTACATCACGGGTGTTACACACAAGATAACGCATTTAATCAATCGACTCAAGCGACAGTTTTGTTGTAATTATTTTGCATCAAGTGATCACTTGAATAGTTGAATGCCCTAATCACTAAAGCATAGATTATCAATTTCTCGACCGACCCAGATGAAGCAAGTGATTTGTTTGCCTTTTTATTCTTTCAATTTCAATCTACAATAGAGTGAACATTCTGATTGAGGCAATAATGAAGATTCCATTTACTGAGACACTTTCTGAACACTTGAATTCATGATTTCTGCCTTTCATTGAGGGCAATATTGCTCCAATATATTAATTCTTCATCAAAATCTGCTGGTGATAGACCGATCAATCTCCGAGTACCATTTGCATCTATGTACATTAAACTTATCCCTTTGCGGATCAGCTACATGAAATAGCAGACCTGAAAAAAGCTCAAGCAACTCCAAAATCATCCATCCATATATGTACACGAACTTGAGGTTGCACATCGCTCTAGAGTGCGATCAATTTATTCATCTTCTCATATTCGGAGTTATAGGCGTCAGGATCTGAGAAAGATTGCAGGGGCAATGAGAAAGACTTGCTTCCACTAGCTCTTCGGATCCTTCTCGCAGAATCATCACCAAACCCACCAAAGCGCTGGCGAAGAAGAAAGTAACACAAGATAACAAGGGTTCCTACTAAAATTGGTCCTCCTACTGCCGCAATGGTAATAGCCATCCATGAATCTACTTTCCCTACAACCACAAATGCCAACGCTAGAAAAGCTCCAACAAATGTTGAGGCAGGCTGCCCATAAGAGCTTGTTTACAACAGACACCACTTGTTTTTGCGCATTGGTTTCCCATGCCACCAAAGTAATTTGAACCACGACAACAGCAAGGGATATGAAAAGAGCGGTTGCATTCAGAAGGCAGAAGACACGAAAACCCATATGATCGGCTATGTTTGCCTGACCAGCTTCTTTCCCAATGTCAACGTACTGGCCAGGCAGGTTGAAGATGGACATGAAGGCAATGGAGGCAATTAGCACGGCCACAACAGTGATTGAATTGTTCGTGTTTTGGACGGCTTCCCTGTGGAGCTTCTGCAGTTCCTTTTGGATCACACTGACCCTTTTGTTTGTTTTGGCATTTTCATTGAGTTGGTTGTAAACATCATGCTTGATATCACTTACAGTTCTTCTCAGTTCGTTCGCATCATCTGAGCGACCAATGTCGTTGGCATGCTTTGCACCCGCTTCTCTTAGTGCCTCCGTTATATCTAACAGCTCTGGCCCATAAGTGATCTTATCGGCCAAATCCATTGCGGTTTCTTTGCGGCCATTTAGAACATTTACTTCAATAGCTTCGTAGCTCAATAGAAGTCTGACAATCTAAAAATGGAGAAAGAAGTCATTCGTATGACTATGTATCAGCTGATAATTACTATCAATTCCCCCAAAAATAGAACGTTTAAAAATCCCAACAGACATTATGCTGCAAAAGAGCATCATCTATTTTGATGAAAAAACATAAAATGTTCCTAATATGCCACTCTGCTTACATAATTTTAACAAGCCAGATATTCAAGGCCCGGGTTGTTACGTTAAAGGAAGGGCTACCGAGGTATCTGTCGAAGTTCAGAAAATATATGATCATGAAAAACTTTTTTCTCTGCTTTGACATATCAGTTTCGATTACATACTATTCCCCATGATCAAGATTTCCAACGAGCTTATGCATAACAAAATAAACTAGGTAAAAATGATATTAACAAATCATTCAAGCAAAATGACCAAGAATCAGAAGTTTGAAACTTCGAACAATAGTTAAAGTCCTTCATTATCACATTCTTCTCCCACATGTACCCTTTCTGATTCATCATAAACAGTAACCTTTCCCCAAAAGCTTACTAATGTTACAGAACTCCAATTCAAAATCCGGAAAACATGATGATAAACAGCCATACTAAATTATCAAACTATTTAACACAAAAAAGTTGGTTTATATTTGTGTGAGGATAAAAATGGAAGGAACAATTCACAAATTGACTACCGAAGGACATGGGTTAAATATATTGAAAAAAAATCTTGCTGTAGTACTTGCATGACAAGAGAGTAGAAAGAGAATCAAGACCAGAAGATTATTACCTCAGTTCGCCACTTCCTTGTTGCTACATGCAAAGCGGTGTTGCCCATTTTGTCTCGTGCATTAAGAATAGAGACATCAGCAGAGAGTATCTCGTCAACCACACCTGTGCTTTTACCTTTCACAGCCATATGGAGAGCTGTTTGGCCTTTCTTATCTTTGATCGGGACTATATCTGGATCTCTTTCTATTAACAACTTTACCATGTCCAGTAAATCATTTCTCACAGCTGTGTGCAATGAAGTTTTTCCATTCTTCCTCACAATTGTTATTGTGCTAACGTCTGCATCTAGCAGTGCACTGACTATGTCCAAATAATTAAGAACTGCAGCCATATACAGGGGAGTCGTGTTTTTGGATCACCAATCCCACAAAGGTCGGGCCAGTGCTTCAGAAGCTCATTTACAATGCCTAAAATATGCCAAATTGGGAGGGTCAGACACGAAATTGAGATGAGATACTTTAAGACATTGCTAAGTGAAAGAATTGAAATGCTTTACGGATAAGTCAATTAACAGGGTTATCAGTTGTAAGAAAAGCACGAGTATTATTTTAGACTAACAAACCTTTGTACATGTTGCATAGAAGCGAAAACGAAACCTCTGTGAATCTGTCGGTTGAAAGGAACAATATTAAAGCATTCAGCAAATCAGACTCCTCCACGAAAATTAGAAGGCTAGAAGTTTCTCAAAATCAATTAAACTCGGTAATAATTAAAGGGTATCATTTTTCAAAAGATGGGAAAAAGATGTATTTGAATTAAGTACTAATTAAGTTCGTCCCCTTGTTTTAGCCCATCAAAAATGACCAAGAACAGAGAAGGCCGCTAAATCTTGCATCTATTGTTTCTGAGAAAACAGTCGGTTTCACTAAAATGGAGATCACTGCAATCAGCTCATGAGCTCAATCCGATCGAAATGAAAGGGAAAAGTGAACAGCCAAGCAACCTTCAAAAAACTGGGTAGTATATATATGACACATGAATTAATCAAAGAGTAGACATTAATTAGTCGAGAAACTACCGATCAAAAAATGGACTCAAATTTTTGCAGAAAGGAAAGGAAAGGAATATGTAGAGTAGAAAGCATACCCAGATGACCCTTTTTAGCAGCAACATGAAGAGCAGTGACCCCTATGTTGGATTTCAAGGAAGCCACCTCAAGAGTACAGAGCTGGGCCAAGTACTCCACCACGTCGGCGGCGGAGTTGGCGACGGCCATATAAAGCGGCGTCTCGCCTAGCTCGTTCTGGAGGGACATGAGGGAGGGGACGGCATCGGGCCCGTCGAGCTCCTCCACGACCCGGCGGACAGCGGGGAGGTCGCCGGAGCAGACGGCGGAGAAGAAGGCGTTGTGGGAGAGGAGGCGAAGGGGTGGGCGGGCCATGGCTGTTGTGGGAGTGGAGAGGGCTCTTCCTCGTCTTCTTCGTCGTAGTGTTGGTTATCGCGTCTCAACATTTGACAGAGAAGTGGGTAGGAGACGAGACAGCGGTTGTTGGGAGAAGAAGACGATACTGATAGGACGGTGAAGAGGAATCAGTCGGGAAAAGTAACGGTCTTAACGGTAACATAACGGTGGTTGCATGTCTTTACGTTATTGCCCTTGTAGGCAACTTATTGGTGTCCCAAAAAGGAACGGGTAGGGTACGCCAGCTTTTTTCGTTACAAAACAAACAGGCATGCCATCCTTAAGAAGCCATCTTTGAGCATAGATGGTAGGTGGGGTTAATTAATTAGGAATTAGGAATTAGGAATAGAGTTGTTTAGAATAATTATTGTGTGTGACAGTATTAAACATAATATTATACAAAGCTAAAGTAGATTATCTTATCGCATCAAAGAAAAATATAATTTATAAAATTTTATTAATCTAGTAATTTTCAAATCCAAGTAGTTATTCACAAATTGACATTTTATAATAAGTAGGCGAGATGTCGTACTACCATATATGAAATATATTACGGATAAAATTTAATGTTATAAATAAATTTACGTTAAATAATAAGATTGACTATAATAATTTAATATATTAGATATAGATCATAATTAACTCTGATTAAGAGATAGATCTTAATTGAAAGGAGATATGCTATAATATTTGATTTATTCTTTTAAAATTTTTGTTATATTTTTATTTGTCAAAATGTTTACTTTTAATCACATGTCAGTATTGAATTCTACGATGTTGTGCTATGCGCATCTTATATTACAAAAAAATTTAATTTTATAGAAAAATTTTTGTTTAATAATAAATTTAGATTATAATAATTAAAATATTATCTTGAATATAGATTCTCATTGAATACAAAGATAGATATGCACGAAGAGATGAAATATAATAATTTGATTTATTATTTTTTATTTTATTGTATTTTAATTGGCCAAATCTCTTATTTTTAATCAGAAACCGGTATTGAGTTCAATAGATAAGAATAGATATATAAGGTTTAATTAACATAGGAAGAGCAACTTGTCGAGGAAACGATCCTCGGTATGTTAATGAAGTAATTATGACATCGTTGATCTCCATAAAAGGTCCCACCTACGGCAGACAGTAGAACCAGATTGCATGACAAGTTCGGCTAAGAAAATATTGATATTATTCTCCGCACCTGAACCATATATGCTCTCACCCTAATTTCTTCCCACATTTTAATTTGAAACATAATACTGTCTGATGATAGGATCGATGGCCTCCCAAATGCTTTGTTAATGTTCTCTCTTTGATTGGCTTGATGCGTCGTGGGATGCCATTAAGTATAGTTTGTTTATGTTCATATTTCTAGCATCGCTTTACTTGGAACAATTGCACTCAGTAACCCTGCTTCAATGATATGCATAGTTGGCTTGGGTTTACACTTGATATATATAGTTGGTTGGCCTGTCTAACTAGGACGGTGAATGAGATGTCAAAATATGAATCTCTATGCCATTTTTAATAAAAAATACTCGCAATATTTTGTGCATGAACTTATAAGAATAAATGCCGCAAAGGTGGTGCCTATATTGCCAAAAAATTTTAAAAAATAAAAATAAAGTGCCAATAGTCAACTGTGAATGGAAAAAGGCCTAATGAAGATCGTGGTAATGGCCTAAATAAAGGCGCCTTGTGACATCTTTTCAAGCTCAAGTTCAAGCTTATTTATTGCGCTTCTAAAAAAACCTTGTGTTCGTGAAAAATGAATTTTGTTTAGAAATAATTGTGCATTAAACTTTGTAACAACGTAAAAGTTTAGGGTTGCTAAATACAACTGTATTAGATGTGTATGATTCTTATTAGTTCAAAATATCACCCGTCACCTAATTATTGGTTCCACTGATTTTAAATTGATTGATAATTTTGGTCTAAATAGAATTTGCGATAAAATAATTAGTGAGAGATAAAAGAGAAAATTACATTTTTTTCAGGATCAAAATATTAAGTGATCCCGATCTTGAGTAATTTTATATACCTATCCATACAAAACATTGAATGATACCATTGTCTTAGTAAAAAGATTTATGAATTTGTTTTTTTTTCTTATAAAAATGATATGACATGATTGAAATAAAATATATTTTCTGATAATTAAATATCGTGACGATGATGATTGTACCTTATTTTTCAAAGCAAATAGGAGATGATGATTGTAACTTTTGAAAAAAACGTGTCATCTCCTACCTTTAAAATCAATCATAAAAATTCGGGAAGTGTACAACTTCATATTGACTTTGGAAAAGTTGGTATAGGAGATTATTATTGTCAATGTAACATTTTAGACTCCAAACTTCATAATTTTTGCGGATAGTCATGGACTCATGAATCACGATGGAAACGGTTATTAATTATTTCAATTGACAAAGAGCCATCCGTGATGTGACAATCGCTGAGATATATATACTGCCACGATCGTCTCGTTGAACAAAGTCAAGTCAATTAAGTGATTGGAACTCAATGATCAATCATATAAGGGGCATTTCAGACTACACAAAAAGTCATTTAACAGACACGTTATATATCAATTCTTTTAACTAACCGGAAATTAGGACTTAAAAGATAATTCCCAGATTGCACTCTTATATATCTTAATAACAATGAATAATCGTATACATGTATTATTATGATAATAAGTCCCCGACAAAAACCTACATCATACCTGGGTCCAGGGCTGCCGGCTGGTATATATATATTTATACACACACACATATATATATATATATATATATATATATATATATGTATTTGGTGATGGACAAAAGAAGCCTACGTGGATTAGTTCTTTCACTGTTGCAAAAATAAGTCGAATCCATTCGATTTGATCCGTTTCCACCTAATTAGAGCTGATTTCAGACTTGAGCTGTTTCCACCGAATTAGAGCTGATTTCGGACGGTGGTGGGGAGGCGATGAAGGTGGCGACGGGTAACGGGGGTGGCCGGCCAGGTGCCCAGGGCCTAGAGGGGCTGGTGAGGAAGGGGGTGGTAGGGTGGGGCGGATTGGGCATGCCCAGCGGCGAGGTGCGCGAGGGACAGGTGGGCAGGCATGGCGGTCTAGGGTAGTGGTGGCGGCGATGGGCAGAGGTGAAGGATAGGTGGCGCATCATGGAGAGAGAATGGGGTGGGGGGAAAGAAATATCAAGTGACATTCTTGTAATTAAAAGTTAACTTGACTCTAATTCGAGTCAAAAATAATAACTAACTCCAAATAATTCAAAAAAAATCTAAAAAATATAATACACATCGTAATATCAAAATAACATGTTCTATAACTAATAATCGACCGATTTTGACTAAGTTAAAATTTTTGTATAGACCTATTTGGATTGATTTAACTAAACTGATTCGTGATCAATTTAAGCTGATTCTACCTAATTAGAGCCGATTTGCAAACGGCGGTGGGGAGGTGGTGAAGGCAACGATGGGCAATCGGGGGGGGTGGCAAATTGGGTGGGGGCAGCAGCCAGGTGTGCAGGGGATTAGAGGGGCCGGTGGGGAAGCGGGTGGTAGGGTAGGGTGGATTGGGCATGGCCAACGGCGAGGTACGTGGGGGACAGGTGGGGTGGGCAGGGCGAGGCAGGGTTGGCGGTGGGAGATGGGGTAGGGCGGCGGCGACGGCGGTAGCGATGGGCGGAGGTGAAGGATGAGTGGCGCGTCATGGAGAGAGAATGGGGGGGTGGCAAATTGGGTGGGGGCAGCAGCCAGGTGTGCAGGGATTAGAGGGGCCGGTGGGGAAGCGGGTGGTAGGGTAGAGGTGGATTGGGCATGGCCAACGGCGAGGTACGTGGGGGACAGGTGGGGTGGGCAGGGCGAGGCAGGGTTGGCGGTGGGAGATGGGGTAGGGCGGCGGCGACGGCGGTAGCGATGGGCGGAGGTGAAGGATGAGTGGCGCGTCATGGAGAGAGAATGGGGGGGGATAGAAATATCAGGTAGCATTTTTATAATTAAAAGTTAACACGATCCTGACTCGAGTAAAAAATAATAATTAACTCTAAATAATTCAAAAAATCCAAAAAATATGAAAAATATCATAAAATATAATACACATCGTAACATCAAAATAACTTGTTCTATAACTAATAACCCACTGATTTTGACTAAGTTAAAATTTTTGTATAGGACCTATTTGGACTGATTTAATTAAACCGATTCGTGATCGATTTAGACCGTTTCGATCTAATTTAGGGACTCCTTCGGAAACTGATTCAGACTCTGATTCAAATTTTTACAACTATAGTTTCTTTAGGCCTTTTTTTTTCTTTTCGAAGCTTTGATTCCCAATAAATTAGACTTTATTCTCAACGTAAATGAATTGAGTATATACTTTTTTAAAGGGATTCTATTGATCAAAAAGTCATACATGTTTACTTAATAGATTTCATAGTGGGTTAGTTTTACGTCAGCCGTGGATGAGGCTAGTGAATTGTATATAAGTTAACGAAGAAACTTTATTTCTTGAATTAATTTTTGGAATACAAATCACATTGTGGGGTTAAAAAAGTTAGATTAAAAATCACATTGTGGGGTAAAATATAGAATTTTTTGGTGTATGAAATACATATTGGTATGTGTGTGTGGGAGATGGGATTAAGAATCACATTGTGGAGTAAAAAACTTGGAATGTCAACACAGCTAACAAATTTTTGAATCACATTGTGGGGAAAAAAACCTTGAATCACAATGTAGGAAAAAAAACTAAAAAAACCTTGGCATGTCGTCACATCTAACGAATCTCTCTAAGGCAACAGGACTGTAAGGTTCTATCAAGTTTAAGCAAATCACTCACTCATTTAATACGTTTATAATGCTTTTGTTATTTCAAGATAAAATGAGTATAATTATTTAGAATTCTCTAGCTATTCATTGGGTCTTACAATTATTAAATCTTACAGCCAATATTCATGGTAAGATTTTACAACAAATTGTTTTTCTATAAATTATTTCAATGGCCACCCTTTAGAAACTATAAACACAAACAACAATGTGACGGCTTTTCTCCAAGCGTATGATAAGTCGGCAAGCTTCATTAAGCATAGTAATTACCTGTGAGAAGGTTAATGAACTCAATGGTTGTAATTTTTGTTCAATTCAAAGTACTATAAACTATGATGGTTACAACTTAGGCTAGGCGATGGAGCATGATTAATTGGGACCATGTCGCCAACCTCTTAGCACCGAAAGTGCATTTGTGGAATGTAAAGATCATTAATCAAATGTTGAAAAAATAAAGACCATTAATGAAGGCATGTTAATGAATCAAAAGTATGATTACGACTTAAAATTAAGTGTGCATATGTGAATGAATGCATATAATACGAATTCTAAAAGAAATGAAAAGAAAGTAGCCATCAATAAAATAAAAAGTATAAGAGATTGGTCAAAAACCCAGCAAAAGTACGTATGGCCTAAAAAAAGAACATGACTCAACCACATGTGTATAAAATATTACAGAGTAGGAAACTTCAATTATATGGTTGTGCATTATTACTCAAAATAAATCATATATACTAAGTTCAAAAGGTTACTAATAAAGTTTGATGAGTGGCATGCATCAAGCTATATTGTGAGAAAAAGGGGAGTGAATTATGGTGATTAATAATTAATTAACTAAGGCTGAAATACAACAAGCATTGCTTACTCTCTAAATCAACTGTTTTATCTTTTAACTTTATGATTAAATATAATTATATTGAGTGGAAGCAGAATGAGTTGATACCAATGCTGCCAAGCATTACCTAAAAATGAATGGCCATTTTCCTGGGCCAAAGCCAACCACATGACAAATGTATAAATAAATGTATGCATCAATATTTGCGTCTGCAGCCTATGGGCCCTTTGCATGCAACCCATCCTTGGCCAATGATAAATATGCAAGGCATAGTGGCGTACAATTATTTTTCTGGTCGTGGATATTTGGGTATTTGGCATGTATTCTGATTCCCATCCCATGCATTGAGACTTGTTATAATGGACAAGTATGGAAGAACATGGAATATAATATATGCAAACGGAACTGGTACTGTTTCATATATTCTAAATATTTACGAATAACAGTAGCACATGATCATATTGCAATCAGTATATTTATATATTACAATATTCAGACAAACGAAGTTAATTTTCATCTTGTAAAATTCAAGAAACATATCTGAATTATAATTAATATTTTTTTCAAGGTAAACATTTATACCTATACAAGCGATGAGCCGAAGCAGCGACACTATGAGCCTTAGTATTGCATGATCGTGGAGTCCCAACACAACCAGTTCTACGAAGTAGATTAAGTCTATCAACAAGAGGTATAAGTTTTACGAGCATATATTGCAACCAGTGATGCGTAAATCGGCCGATTCCACTTGGAATTGGTCGATTTAAATAGGATCGGCGGCAATCCGATCTAAAAAACCCTATGAATTGGCTAGGCTTGAATCGGTCAGCGAATCGGCCGATTTTCATCCGATTTGAGCCGATTCCGGAATCGGCCGGCAGCGGGGAGGCGGCGAGGGTGGCGATGGGCAACCGGAGGGGGGCGGGGCTGGGTGGCAACAGCGGCGGGGACGGGGCGGCGAGGGCAAGCGGCGAGAGAGGCGACTGGGCAAGGGTGACGACGGGGCAGCAGGGCGGGGGCCGAGGGGGGACGACGATGCGATAGGGCTGCGAGGACGACTTTAGGGCAGCAGGGTGGGGTGGGAGGTGAGGAGGGGAGGCGATGGGGCGGCGGGAGGTGGCGTGGCGTGGCAGGAGGTGAGGAGGGGGGACAACGGGGTGGCAGCGGGGGGAGATGGGGGATGAAACATCAGTGGCATTTTCGTAATTAAAAGTTGACTCGACTCTAACTCTGACTCGAGTCAAAAATAATAACTAATTCTAAATAATTTTAAAAAAATCCAAAAAATATCATAAAATATAATAAACATTATAACATGAAAATTACATCAAAATGACATATTCTATACTAATAACCCACTAATTTTTACTAAGTTGAAACTTTTGTATAGGACCGATTCAACTGGACCGATTCCTATCCGATTTTGACCGATTCCGATTCCGATTCCTTCGAAAACCGATTCTGATTTTTGCAACCATGATTGCAACTACTAACTAGAGCGCCTATATATATATATATATATATATAATGGTTACAGTGGTATCAGAGCACGGTTTTCCACAAGCTCACATTTTATAACTCAAGTACCTTGTTGAAAAGTCCAGTAATTATCTTTTCCACTGTGTTATTAATTAACAAAGTTCTTCGCTATTAAACCTCAGTCAAAACTGAAACAAGAATGTATAAATGAACCATGATGGTTCGATGTGTCAGGTGCTTATCTTGCTGTTATAATATTTCAGGGACGAAATATATCTAAGTTGGGGAGATTGTAAAAACCATGATTTTTATTACAAGACTCGAACCTAAATATTATGAAATAAATATAGATGAACCGATATGGTTGGTTATCAAGTCGACCGGTCATGGTTCGACTTAAGGTCACCTAGAAAATACCTATTCACGAATGGATGATGGGGTGTGAGAATTTAATAAAGGGGCTCGTTGAACCTAGGAAATACCAATGGATGATGAGGTATGAGAATTTAATGGAGGGAATGGTTGAAGTGTATATATATGCAGGAGGAGGGAGTATTTCAGGCATCATCTCCGTCCCAGGCGACCTCCCCAATACTGTGTGAGTATTTCATCCCTCATCTTATTTGTTTCCATTTGGATTCTTGCATGCAAAGTTTTGTTGGAGACGCCTTTGTTAAGTTGCTAGATCCCTAGCGTCTTATGCATGGGTTTCTTGTCGACTGCTTGGTATGAACTGCTGCGAGTCTTTGGGGTCGGGTATTTGTTTTGTGTTTTGTTAATGGATATGTCAGAATAGACCTGACAGCCAAAATGGATATGTCAGAATGGACCTGACAGCCAAAATGGATATGTCAGAATGGACCTGACAGCCAAAATGGATATGTCAGAATAAATGGACCTGACAGCCAAAATGGATATGTCAGAATAAATGGACCTGACAGCCAAAATGGATATGTCAGAATAAATGGACCTGACAGCCAAAATGGATATGTCAGAATAAATGGACCTGACAGCCAAAATGGATATGTCAGAATAAACCTGACAGCCAAAATGGATGGATATGTCAGAATAAATGGACCTGACAGCCAAAATGGATATGTCAGAATAAATGGACCTGACAGCCAAAATGGATATGTCAGAATAAATGGACCTGACAGCCAAAATGGATGGATATGTCAGAATAAATGGACCTGACAGCCAAAATGGATGGATATGTCAGAATAAATGGACCTGACAGCCAAAATGGATGGATATGTCAGAATAAATGGACCTGACAGCCAAAATGGATATGTCAGAATAAATGGACCTGACTGCCAAAAATGGACCTGTCTTGACAGCCAAAATGGCCCTGTCCTGACAGCCAAAAATAGATATGTCAGAATGGACACCACAGCCAAAAATGGATATGTCAGAATGGACTGGGAGACCACCTAATCTCAGAATGGACTGGGAGACCACCTAATCTCAGAATGAACTGGGAGACAAAGTTTTAATCTCAGAATGACCTGAGAGCCTGTAGAACTACATTGAGCTTGATCTCGACATGGGTATGTAGGCTAATCAAGATTGTTTGATTTCAGCTCACCTAAGGAAAATTACAAGTATGGTTGGTGGTTCTTTTACGAACTCAGGGTAGGAGAATGGATAATAAATTGGACTTCCTTTTATTTTCTTGTGTTATACATGTGGCTTTGGGAAACGATCCAAGACTGTGGAGTAATGCCCGGACCGGTTAGGGCTGGTCGTTACAGGGTTTGGTTTAATTTGGTTGTTACAGGGTTGGTTTGGTTTAATTTCGAGTAACACCTAGCCAGCTGGGCCCATAGTATTGTGAAAAAATGGCGGGTCGTTACATAGATATATATATATATATATATATATAGGAGAAAAGGTGGTTGTGCTTCACTTTTGTCCCAGCCGTTGGATCACAATCCAACGGTTGGAAATTAAACCCCCCCCCCCACACCTCTACCCTCTCCCCCACACCCAATTCCCCCCACCCCCCCCTCCCCCTTGACGGAGCCGCGCCCCTCATTCCCCCGCCAGCCACCTCGTCCCACTCCCGCCGCAAGCCACCTCTCCTCCCCCCCTTCGCGCGTGCCCCTCCCCCCGCTCGGCCCCCTGCCCCATCCCTCGTTTCTGCCCTGCCGCCGCCCACCCCGGTTTGCCGTGCCAAATTGGCACCCCCTGTTTGCGGCACTGCCTTGGGTCACCCAGGGAAGAGTCGGGAATGAAGGGGAAGAGGCTAGGGATGGTCGCCGGAGGTCTTCGTTGGGGTTGGTGGTCGGCAGCGACGTGTGCAAGGTGGGTGGCAATGGGTGGCCGGGAAGGAAAAGGGTATGGAGAGGGGGAAGAAAGGGAGGCAACGACAAGTTGGCGACGGACTAGACGGCGGAGTAGCTTGCTGGCAACAGGCGGCCGGCGGCGAGGTCGACGGTGGTGGGATGGCACGACAAAACAGGGGAGAATAGAGTGGTGGCGCAGAGAAGGAAATGGGCAGGGGTAGTTTGGTAATAAAAACTTGACTCGTTCCCGACTTGAGTGAATATTACGAAATATATCTTAAAAAATATAAAAATATAATAAAATGCCATAAAATAAAATAATCAAGTTCTAATGGATTATTTTATTTAATGGTATTTTAATCTATTTTTTCATATTTTTCAAGATGTATTTCGTAATATTGACACGAGTGGGGAAGGAAATGGGCAGGGGTAGTTTTGTAATAAAAACTTGACTCGCTCTTGACTCGAGTTAATATTACAAAATGAATCCCAAAAATATAAAAAATATAGTAAAATAACATAACATAAATATATCTACTTCTAATGGATTATTTTATTTTATGATATTTTACTCTATTTTTTCATATTTTTTGAGATTTATTTCGTAATATTGACGTAAGTTGGGACCAACTCAAGTTTTTATTTTAAAACTACCCCTCTCAAAAAATATTAAAAATAGGGTAAAATACAATAAAATAAAATAATCCATTAGAATTTGATTATTTTATTTTCTAATATTTTCATGAATTTTTTAATATTTTTTGGGATTTATTTCGTAATATTGACACTAGTGAGGATCGAGTCAAGTTTTTATTAAAAAACTACCCCTGCCCATTTCCTTCCCAACTCGTGTTAATATTACGAAATAAATTTCAAAAATATGAAAAAATAGATTAAAATAACATAAAATAAAATAATCCATTAAACTCGATTATTTTATTTTATGGTATTTTATTATATGTTTTATATTTTTCGGGATATATTTTATAATATTGACTTGAGTCAGAAGCGAGTCAAATTTTTATTATGAAACTACCATTGCCCATTTCCTCCTTCCTCCCCTGTTTCGCCGGTGACTCTATTTTTCCATCCCTATTTTGCCACGCCACCCGACCACCGGTGACCGCTCACTGGTGACCTCGAGAGCGAGTCAAACTTTTATTATAAAAGTATTATATATATATATAATTTATTTTGTAACAGTAGCTTGGGTCGGGAGCGGGTTAATTTTTTATAATAAAAATTTGACTCGGTCCCGACTTAGGTTAGCATTACGAAATAAATCCTGAAAAATATAAAAATACAGGAAAATACCATAAAATAAAATAATTGAATTTTAATCGACTATTTTATTTTATGGTATTTTACCCTATTTTGTTCATATTTTTTGAGAGGGATAGTTTTGTAATAAAAACTTGATTAGATCCCGACTGGAGTTAATATTACGAAATAAATCCCAAAAATATTAAAAAATAGATTAAAATAACATAAAATAAAATAATCTATTAGAACTCGACTATTTTATTTTATGATATTTTATTATATTTTTTGGGATATATTTCGTAATATTGACTCGAGTCGGGAGTGAGTTAAATTTTTATTACGAAACTACCCCTACCCATTTCCTCCTCCCTCCCCTGTTTTGCCGGCGACTCTATTTTTCCATCCCTGTTTTGCCGCACCACCCGACCGCCGGCCGCCCCTGCCAGCTAGCGATGCCACCAGCCAGTGCTGTCGCCGCCTTGCCACCACTACCTTTCCTTCCCCCTCTCCTTTCCTTCACGGCCACCCACTGCCACCCACCTTGCACCCGTTCCTGCCGGCCACCAACCACGGCGACCACCTTCCCGACTCTTCCCTGGGTGACCCAAGGTGGTGCGTCAAAACCAAAGGGGTCGATTTCGCGTCGCAAAACAGGGGGCGAGGGAGCCGGCCTGGCCGCGGCGATGGGGGGGACGAGCGATGCGGCATGCGAACGGGGGGGTGCCCTCCCCGGGGGGATGAGGGCCGGCCGAGATGTGCCAGGGGCCGGGATGAGAGCCGGCCGGACGTAGCATGCGAGGGGGGCGGGGGCAGCACAACACAACCAATGGTGGGGAGGGGAGGGTGGGGGTGGATGGGGAAACCAGCTGTTGGATATAATCCAACGGCTGGAATGCTGCAGCATAGCCAAGATGGTTGTGCTGCAGCACAGCCACCTCCCCCTCAGATATATATATATATATATATTATAAACGACTAACCGGTGAGAGAACTAGAGACGTTCCTTATAACTTAAAAGCATTCTGTACCAAATAAAAACGATCGATCTTCCCCAAGTCAAACAAGAACAGAAATATAATAGTTCAAAGGCGAAGAATAAGCGTCGTTAATTATGACCCGTGCTTTTGCATATATATAATAGAGAACTTCGACGTGTTGCCGGCTCGGAATAAGATGGAAATGGCTGGTGGAGATCAGGTTTATAAAATTTCACGTCATTTTGGACCTATAAGTCTCCTCCTTCAAGCTATTTGAAATTAATAGGCTTACCCCTAGAATTTAGAATTGGAGTCGATTTTTGGATAATATACTAAGGCAATATGACACCAAACTTCAGACCAAAACACAGGAACCGACAACCCATTTTTATATCTAGATTGCTGGCTAGCTTTAAGCAGTGTAATATATATATATATATATTCATCAAATCGAGGCTATCCTTATGAACAGCCCATATTTGATGAAAAAAAATCCTCCCGTTCTTTCGCCGGTGGCCGGGTTGAAAAAAATCCTCCCATTCTTTCGCCGGTGGCCGTGTTGAGATAGAGAAAGAGAGCGTGTGTGTGTGTGTATGTTATTATTTAGTTGTAAGGAATAAGCACAATGCCACTTAATTTATTGGGTTTTACATGCAACTTTTAAATTGTAAGGTCTAGCTAAAAGAAGAATTAAACTTATAAAAATTTCCCTTTATCAATACTGAGTGAACGGAATTGTTTTTGTTAGCAGGTTAATTTTTGCTTGTATGCATCAACTGGATGGATAAAGCCCGGCATTTGCTAGGAGTTTATTTATGTTTTCGCCTAATCAAATTTAGTAGAAACGTTTGTGTTGCGCAATGAATTAAAATAGACATATGATAATTAAATGTTTTAGATTACGATCGTTTATTTATGGATAATTGAAGATTGACACTTTAGTTTATTCCGCACTAATGCTGTGATATCTTTATGTTATTTATGTATAAGTTGTATCCTTGATTAGAATAATTTGTTAGAAGTTGGAATACCGGCAGGACACCAGTAGAAATAAAACTTAACAAAATACAAACTTTGATTTCACTATAAAGTTTTTGAACAAAATCATTTGGAGAAGGGTAAATTCAATGCGTCAGTCCCACAAGATCCCAAGATGTAGCAAAAATTTCATGGTTAAACCGTGAAATACTTCTATTAGACGAAGTACAGTTACAGTGTTGCGACAATCCATGCAGAAAATAGACTTGGGCCAATGAACTGTGCCTGACAGATGAAATCCGCATATAAAAAGCAAAGGAAATTCTAGCAGAATATGAGTAGGATGATAAATGCTTGTGAAAAGCAAAGGAAATCCGCATACGTATGTTAGTCATGAACAGAAAACCAATGAATTAAAGACTTTTGTGTATTATACATACTAGGCATAAATAGATACCGTGTTACGCGCCGCCAATGTTAAAGATATTAGAAATTGACTCAAATTTTATATATTAACTCTAAATTGAACGAAGAAATGATAGATTTTAATATTAGAGATAGAATTTAATTAAATAAAAGATAGATTATAGTAATTTAATATATTATTTTTATTTTATTATATTTTAATTTATTGAATCTCTCGCTTTTCGTGAGAGCCAACTTTTAGTTCTACTTTGATTAATAAGAGGGTATAAAAAAACTCTATAGTATCAAATTGCATGTGCAGACGCTTCCGGATGTCCAAATAAAATTGTTAAAAAGAATCCTTCCACGGCCCATCTACCCAAACAAGCATGTATGAGCCGTTAGTAATGTTGGGTAAATGAGTAACCCATTTATATAATGTGCACACACGTTGATCCGCAATGGACCTCTATTGTCTTTTTTCTCTTCTTTTTTTTTCAACAATATATTGTCAGGGGAAAAAATTAATGGTTTCATATTACTAGGGCTACTAATTGAGCAAGCCAGCTGGTGAGCATTTGGCGTTCGGCTCTACTCGGCTCGACTCGACTAGAAACTCGATATTTAAATGATCAAACTAAAACTCGACTAGAACTCAAATCTTATGAATCAAGTTTGAACAAAGCAGTATTCGACTAGGTTATAACTAGAACTTGACTCGAAATGGACTCGTAACTTGACTACAACTTGACTCGATAATATAGTATAATAATATACATAATATCGATTGCTTACTCAAAATATATTTAAAATCATAAATAAATAAATATTATTATTGACTCGTAGTAAATGATGGTAGTGGTGGGGGTGTTTTATTTTTATTTTTTGTTTTTTTATCAAATTTGGGTTGTCATCAAACAATCCATATTAAAGTTTGAAATAGAAACATTATCTGACCCCAGTTCAAATAGTCTTTATATATATATATATATATATATATATATATATATATATAATAAGCTTAATTGTAACTAGTTATATTTATTTATATACAATAAAATAACAAAGTATGGAGGTCATGTGTTCAATCCTCGTATAATTTAATATTATTTTTGTTAGATATGCCTTCCACCCTAAGGAAAGTAAAAAAAGAAAATCATAAAATAGGGCTACTAATTGAGCAAACCCATGAGTTACTTTCGACTTTATAATCGAGTTGGTTTCAATTTCCTAAACGAACTGGTTTCGACTTTATAATCGTATTGGTTTAGAGGTTCTAAACGAGCTAGTTTCGAGCTCCCATATGAGTTTGTTTCAAACTTGTCAAAATTAAATAGTTTAAGTATATTCGAATTCGAGTCGAGCTCAAACAACATAAAAAATGCTCGAATTGATTTCGAATATATATATATGTTCCAAACTTGTTCGATCTCGAATTGAGTTTGAAGGAACCTCGAGCTATTCGAGACGTGTTCAAACAAAAGTTGAGCTCGGTTCGCTCGCTCATTTACCAGCCTTACTGGTTACCACCGAAGCAGCAACTCTGAGAACTAATCAGAAGGCGATGATCATTGATGCGAAGAATCATTTTGAACTAGTCAAATGGAGCCGATTCAACTTGACTCTCATAGAATTCGAGTCAAAATAATATACTCAGGTTGAATCGTTAAAATCAGTCTTTGAATCGCCCAATTTAAACTGAGTTTAATCGATTTATAAGTAATTTATGAATTATCATTCTTATCTGATTTTGTATATTTTATTATTTAATAATTATACATAGATAAAGATCTAATCTATGTAAATATAAAAGAATTTAACTATCAATTTTCTTATTATTAAGGTTTTCACTCTATATATGATATTTAATACTTTAAAGTTATAAAATTTTATTAAGAATATTTTATTTTATAGTAAAAATATGACTTGAGAAAAAGATTTACTTTAATATTATTTATATTTAAAATTTATTATCCTTGATAAACTAATTTTCATACATATATATATATATATGTATATATATATATATATATTAATCTTATTAAACTTGTCAATTTAAAAGAATCAATGAATCGGTCATAAACTGGTTTGAACCGATTTGGTTTAAAGTTTTTATAAATCTGATTCAATTAGCGATTCCAATTTTTAGTACAAAAATGGCGCTGGTGATTGAGTCAGTGAGCTCAGTCATAAACTACCAATCCCCCGCCAAATCAGAAATCTACTAGCTTTAGCTTTATGGACATTTAACTTGATCCAACTCTGTTCCCTTTTAGTCTAACCAGAACAGTAATCCATCGCACTTGCCTAACCCACAACTAACCAACCCTGTAACTTGATTTGTTTTTTTTTTTCAAAGTTTGGTTCAGAGAAGCGGGAGAATTTTTTGGCCGTATAATGCAAATCAACTAGGCTCCCGGAAATGCCTTCGAATGGTGGCAATCGAATCGAATCGATGCAGCGAACATGCTGTTTTCGGGGTGAAAAAATTCCCAAGCGTGATTATAATATTTTCTTAATTATGAATAATGACATACGGCAACCATATAAATATTTTCTTAACTTGATTATAATACTACAACCATACATGTAAATAACTTCAATTTCACGCCTCCTAGTTTACAATGTCGTAATCAATAAAAAATGTTTACAGCTTCTTTTGTATGAGAAAAAATAACATCACCTACCAACCAACCACCCTTTATGTAAATTCACCAACCATATAAATCAGCATAGTTCATCAATGTCGTCACAATAAAAAAAATTAAGCATTACCAGATTATGACTCAATTAACTTGTTATTTTTTAAAAAAGTAGTCAACCTTCAAGAACACAGAAGTTCCATGATTTATTAATTCTTTCTCCTCCACTGCATAAGAACTCATAAGAGAATATGTGTCTCCCAGTTGCCAATGTCTCCACTGTATCTTAGAACACTCTTGCCAACATAAGAAAAAGAGCGGACTATGAAGCATGGCCATGGAGATCATAGTGACGGCGTTCATCACGAGTGACAACCAACCTCTTCTTCCATTTGTTCCTTCTGTAAGAATCTAATCACCAAAAATATTATATTGATTTTTCTTTCTCTCCTCTCTCTTCCAAGTCTCTACTTTTTCACAAGCTCTATAAAAGCCACAGCTAGTTCAAGGTCTTGTGCATACTTCTGTTCTTTGTTTGTCTTCCATTGATCTTCTTCCATCCTTTCTGCCGCTTTCTGCGTCTGGGTCTTCTTTTTCCGGCGGTAGAGATGTCTTTGATCAACGACCTTATCAACTTGGATATCTCCGACGTTACAGAGAAAATCATTGCGGAATACATATGGTGATCTACATATCCTATTCCAATTTTCGTGTTTGTCTCTGAGTTAGATGCTTTGATATTTGTTTCACGAGCTTCCTGCTTTTAAACCCTTCATGGTGCTCTGTTTACTTGACGTTTTAGATTACCAATCTTTAGTTTAACTTTTGCAGTGGTGATCGTCCAGTCGGGTCGTTAGTTTGTTGAAATCCATTTTCCTCAATATATAATGAATCGACACTGGATTAGCCCTTTTACTATTCTACTGTTTCAAAGTTCTCTTATTAACTTTACATTTTACTTCGGTAATATTACTTCTTTATACTGTTGGACCAACAAAAAAAATCTTCTAGCTCGAGAGATTTTCTGTGAAGTTTTTCGTAAATCATTGTCTTTATTCACAGTTTCATTCATGTGTAATCTCCCATGTCATTGAGCAGGGTCGGAGGATCTGGCTTGGACATCCGTAGCAAGGCCAGGGTACTATAAATGTCGTTGCTAATTGCTATCATTCTCTTCGCCTGTTATTTAATTTTGGCATTCTTATTCCAAATTTTTATATCCTGTGCAGACGATTTCGGGACCTGTAGATAATCCGTCCGAGCTACCAAAGTGGAACTACGATGGTTCAAGTACTGGTCAAGCCCCTGGGGAAGACAGTGAAGTCATTCTATAGTAAGTCCTCATCTCCACTTGCATTCAGTTGTTACTACCTTCTCGATTGATTTTTATGATAAACTCTTATTCTCTTCTCTTCCATTAGCCCTCAGGCTATTTTCAGGGATCCATTCAGAAGGGGAAACAACATTTTGGTAATTTGAATACACTATGCTTTACCAATTATATTCCTCTCATTTCTGTTATGGGCTAAGAATTTGGTAAACTTGTGATCTCTTACTACTTACAACTAAAATCAGAAGAACTGTCCTTGTTTAGGTCATGTGTGATACGTACACTCCAGCTGGGGAACCTATTCCTACCAACAAAAGGCACAATGCCGCAAAGATATTCAGCCATCCCGACGTTGTTAAAGAAGAGCCCTGGTGATGTTCTCTCTATCTACAAATTTTGTTTGCTGTACATGTGTACATGCAAATTCCTGTGTTGAAGGTTAATTGACATTGCTACTCATTTTGGTGATAAAAGGTTCGGGCTTGAACAGGAATACACTCTTTTGCAGAAAGATATTAAGTGGCCGCTTGGGTGGCCACAGGGTGGATACCCCGGCCCTCAGGTAATTAGAACAAAAACTGAAACAATTTTTTTCATCTTTTCCATCTCCTCCCAAGAATAAAATTTTTCATGTTTGTCTTATGTTTGTCCTTATTACTAGGTTCTATATATATTTGACCCCGTTTAGCTAGTTTATGCCTTGCTCGTAGCAAAAAGTTTTAACTATGAATGTCTGAAACTAGGGACCATACTATTGTGGAGTGGGTGTAGACAAAGCTTTTGGCCGAGATATTGTGGATTCTCACTACAAAGCTTGTCTTTATGCTGGTATTAACATCAGTGGCATCAATGGAGAAGTCATGCCTGGGCAGGTATAATTCATCTGCTTTCTGGTTCCAATCTGAAATCTCTTAATTTGTTTGTAGTGCCCCTAAACAGTACAAATCTTCTTTTTGCAGTGGGAATTCCAAGTAGGTCCTTCTGTTGGCATTTCTGCTGGTGATGAGCTGTGGGTTGCAAGATACATACTTGAGGTGATTAGCTGAAGACAATTTTCTTACACTTCATGTTGAATAGCCGTCATTTAGTTGGTTAAATTTACACTTTTCTATGAACAGAGGATCACGGAGATTGCAGGAGTTGTGCTCTCCTTTGACCCGAAGCCCATTTTGGTTAGATAATGAACTTCTTCATTTCTGCATTATAAGTTTCTTGAATTATTGTAAAAGTAGAGAAGGCAAAAGCCAATACCTGATTTGTCATACTTCATTAGGGAGACTGGAATGGAGCCGGAGCTCACACGAATTATAGGTATGTGAACAGGAGTGTTAGATAGTGGATGACAAGTTTGTTTGCCCCAGAATTATTTGTGTTGTGTTCACTTCTTTTCCTCCATTTCTTGTTCTAAAAACTACATCATCGTTTGGTTCAGCACCAAATCTATGAGAAAAGAGGGAGGATATGAAGTAATCAAGAAAGCGATCGAGAAACTTGGTCGAAGGCATAAAGAGCACATTGCTGCCTATGGCGAAGGGAATGAACGTAGGCTCACAGGAAGGCACGAAACAGCAGATATCAATACCTTCAAATGGGTACAATCCATGATCAATATTTTTCACTCTTCCCTCTCCTGAGAACAGCTTAATGTTCAATCTATGCAAATTGACTAATTCAATTGTAGGGAGTTGCAAATCGTGGTGCTTCCATTCGAGTTGGCCGAGACACAGCGAAGGAAGGCAAAGGTACATATTAATTGATCTAATTATACTCCAATTACTTATGTTCGGATTCATAGTAGTTGCAAAAACTTGGATTAAACATTTGTAGGTTACTTTGAGGACCGGAGGCCTGCTTCTAACATGGACCCGTATGTCGTTACTTCCATGATTGCCGATACCACCATCTTGTGGAAGCCAACCTGAAATCACAATTCACCAACCATTACGCAAGCTCAAGTCGAGCTAGTGAAAGACACTATTAGTGAAGCAACCCATTTGATAGAAATATCGTGTGCGGCTCTTTTTTCTTTTGTGTGTGTGCTCGAGCTCCTCGGCATGGTAATGTCAAGTTGGTGTTAGTTAACAGTAGCTTCTGTAACTGTTCCTCATGTGCCATAGGAAAATGGCACCGTTTTGTTGGGTAACTGAATTATCAACAAGCCAATAAAGACATGAATAAAGTGTCAAAGTGAACGAGAAGTGATCTTGCACTGTCTATATCTTATGATAATACCCTGTTTGACACTTCGCTTGGAGCATGCCGTTTGTCAAGCGTCGCTAAGCTTGTAAAATATTGTAATCACTAGGGGTGGGCATGGACGTCGAATTTGTCCGCATGTCCGATGCCCGAAATATGTCCGACTGAATTTGACCAACTGAATTAAAATAAACCAAATATGAATATTTTTTTTCCGACTGAATAACCGACCAAGTGTCCGATATTTTATATCAATGATATAATATCTTCAACATTTGTAATACTAATATTATAGTTTATGAAAATTTCAAAATATCATATACAGTAAAATTAATTAAATTTATACATAAAATTGATATTTAATATCTTAAATATCCAAAAATGACATACAAAAAAAGGATAAAAGTCACTTTTATATTTAGGAATTTATCACTATACATTCACATTAATAATCATATCAAAATACTTATAATTTAGTTAACATGCTCTTAATTTTTAAAGTCAGACAAAAGATAATCAATGTATAGAAACTTTAAAATAATCATTGACATCAAAATATAGTCTAATATTACATATACTTTAAAGATAAAACATTTTAATAATTGATTCTTCATCTAGCTCACCTACACGAAAAAAATACAAAAAGTTAATTACTCATATTTTATATCCTCTTTATTTTGAAATTTGGATATTTCCTTTCAATATGCCTCTATAAATAAATAGTTTCATAATTTTCAATTCCTTCAAACTTCTTTTCACAGTAACGACAAATAAAAGATGTTTTATTTTTATAATATTTTCTATCAAAATAGGCGCATACACTAGATGCTATTTTTCTCTTTTTTGATAATATATTGTCTATATATTCTCTTTTTTAGCAATCAAATTTTGGCTATCTTTTTCACCTCCACTTTGTTAATTTACATTTAATAATGAACTTATATGATCCATCTTTGAAAAAAATATATTACATTATAAACATACATGTAAAACCCGCGATTTGAGTTAGGGTTTTATGCTTATGAACCGATCGGTTCAAACGTTGGTTCGAATCGAGTATGTTTTAGAATGTGTGTACTAAGCCGACGTTGGTCGCGTGTATGAGCTATGAAGGTCATACGTACCCAAGTATATGATGATAACGTCATGAATACAATAAAAAAGAATGAGTTATTAGAATATATGAGAGTATGCTAGCTATTTTTTTATTTTTATATATAGTGGATCGTGGAATTAGTTGTAGGCCGTTTATCGCGTTAGGACACGTTACGGGGAATTTATATGGATTATTAGTTATAGAGCATATCATTATAATGTTGTAGTGTTTGTTTTATTTTATGGATTTTTTCTATTTTATTGATTTTTTAAGGATTTATTTCGAGTTAGTTATTATTATTAACTCGAGATGGAGTCGAGTCAAGTCTTATTTACAATATTACCATCGATCAACCCCCCGACCATTTTTCTCTTCCCCATCCAAACCCTTGCTGTGCCACCCCTTTTTGTTCGTCGTTGCCGCTAACATCGCCCTGCTGCCGATCATTGCCGTTAGGCCTCGTGGCAACGTTGCCGTGATGCCCCAAGCGCCCCGGCCGTCGCCCGGCCTCCACGATGCCGCGCCTAGCGACGTGCTCGCGTCATCGATTCAACCACCGACGATCGTCTTTGCGGCCGTCCAGTTACTGTTTTGACATTGCCGACCCTCCTACGGCCTTCCCCGGCAAGAGCAAAGCCCATCGCCTCCCAGGCTGGCCAAATCTAGTCACCCACCACCGACCGCCTTTGTTTAGCCATTTTTCACCGAGCCGCCACCTCCATAGAGCACGACGACGTCGTTAACGCATCGGGCTCGTTGAGCCGGTTCCAGCAGAGGGGTTTCGTTGCAGCGCAGAGGGCTGCGAACGTAGGAGGCAGAGGAGGTGGTCTGCAGGCGGCGGCGGAGGCAAGCAGTGGAGGGCAGGCGGGTTTGCGTTGTGCAGTCGCATAGTGATTTTGCGGCAGTGCAGAGGGGTTTCGTGATAGCGTAGAGGGCGGCGAAGGCGGGGCGCAGAGGAATTTGCCTCTATTCGCTATGGTTTTTAAGAAAATATGATAATTTTGTCCGTGGACATTGCTTTGGCCCGACGGATAATTTAATGTCCAAAGTTATAAATTTTGTCCAACGAAATTTCAAATGGACGTGGACAATAATTTGCCGATGTTTGTCCAATGCCTACCCCTAGTAGGCACACCATTTATTATTAATTAATGATCACTCAAAATTTCTCCCAAGTTATTTATGACCTATCTTATATGTCGAACAAATTTTTCCTACAAAATTAACTGCCAACCCTTCTTCATGAGTCTTCATTTATTAATATGCATGACAATGGACCGCTGCGGAAAGATAATAGATTTTTATATTCTCTGAGATAGGAACATAGGACATATTCTCTACGACGGTGTTGACAGAAAAACGCATTTGCATTTTGTAAGAAATCAGCTTTATTTCTATGGCAAGTAATGGAGCGAGTACACCCAAGCGCCCAGGAATATTAACCAAGGTGCAGAAAAAGTTTCTGACGCTCAAAATATTATAAAGCCAGAAGGGTAAAATCCTTGGAACCAAATCAAATGACAGAACAGATGAGGCGATGGAGAGGGAGGCATCAGATGCCCATTCTCAGCTTCTCTTATAAGCAATACTGAGCTAAGAACTGACGTCGACCTAGATAGATCATCTTCCACCCAATTAGGCAGCAACACCTTCTGGGTCGCTAACGGAGAATCCACCCATACCCGCTGTCAAGAAATTGAGACGGTGTTCGTGAAGTTCGATGTTAATGGCGACGGAAGAATCCCCTGCTACGAGCTTAGATCCATCATGGCCAGCCTTGGCCAACCCCGCACCAAGGAGGAACTGCAGTACATGGGGAGGTTGGCTGACGCCGACGGGGACGGGTTCATCGACTTCTAAGATTTCGTCGAGATGAACACGGAGGGAGGATCTCCGGAGCGCCTTCCTGGTCTATGACGTCGACAGGAACGGCGCCATATCGGCGGAGGAGTTGCACCAGGTGTTGAGGAGCTTAGGAGAGCGGACGTCCATGGCCGATTGTGTGGACATGATCAAGGGCGTGGACTCGGACGGGGATGGGCAGGTCAGTTTTGAGGAGTTGTAGACGATGGAGACCAAATCTTGGTAGTAGAGACTCCAATCAAAACCAATAAAACATGTTAGCTTTGTTGAAATGAAAAATGTAATCTATGATGATTTAATGCATTTGAAGATTCGTTGTTGTTGGTCGATAGATTTTTCGTGGTGCAGCTTGTAGTAGCGGAATGTGTGCAAATCGAAGCAAGATGCAATGCCAGCGTAATTTATCAACCATCTAATCTAATGTCATGCGGCTCATTATAAAGTCCGACATATAATCAATATATAAAGTGCATCCCAACACACAATTGTATAACACTTTTTTGATCAGCTATTATATCCGATTGATTCCGAACAAGGGATATTAATGAAGAGAGTGAGCTTGGCTCTGAAGTAGAACGGAGAAAACTCTAGCAATGCCAATCTAAAACAAGTCTAGCAATGCCAATCTAAAACGAAAAAGGATGAAGCAGGTAAGCGAAGAACACTCGCTTGGAACTCAGCAGGAGTAAAATCTAACCTGGTGGGGTACGCAAAAATGATAAGAACATAATGTTTGATGTTTGCCTTCCCGCTCTAGCCCATTAGCAAATGAGATCCATGCATTATGCTCCAAATACCCCTGTCCTGGAGCAAAATTATGTTGTTAATTAGTTTGTTGTATGTTAGATTGAGCGTTGATATTGTGACATTAAGATCGGAGTAAATTATGTGTTTTAATTTGAGTTTATTTATATTTTCACTTCTTTAATTTAGATATCCACAGGGATGAAAGAGTATTGATCGCAACTAGGGTTAAGTTCGGGTTGGATATAGATTAGATTAATCATTATTTGAATCCAACCCGGATCAAAAATCCAAACCTGAATCCGAAGATTATATTTATTTTATTTACCATATTCATATCCAACCCGGATGCCCCTATTGACTAAATAATATAAATTTTAATATAAGAACATATCAAAAATATTATTTTTAAATGTTTTAAAATATAATTTTATAAAATATCATTTATTAAGATTAGATATAGGTCAGATTACCCCTAAATACATATCCAATCCTAATATTTTCATATATATATATATATATATATAGATATTATATACATGCAAAAAGTTTGAACCTAATCAGAAACTATTTTGAATTGGATAGAAACAGGCCAAATTTAGATTAGATTTACGGATATCAGATATTCAAATTCATCCCTAGTCGCAGCCGTAAAATTGTATTTTCTTTGAGTATCGCTCTACATTTATACATTTTGGTTGTAAAACTCTGATATTAGAAATAGAGTGTCATAGATAAATTGAAATAATTTAATCTATTATTTTTATTTTTATTTAGATGTTAATAGGCGAATATCTTACTTTTAATTGGTTTTCAGCATTCAAAAGTGAGGCATTTGTAATTATTCTATTAATTGTTTGTTACTGTTAGTCGTTATTTTATGAGATGTATCCCTGATCAAGTTTATTTTTTAATTAATAATTTAGATGATATCTCGTCGGATTTCTTTTAATGATTTGTGGAAATCAGACGGTTGTTGAAATGATTTATGTTTATATTCTCCGCTCATTAAATATATATTGAAACAAAAATATAATATCTTTTGTATTTTTTAGTGTGTTCAAAAGGAGAGAGATGATAGGTCGCGGTGTGATTTTTTCTTCGTGATAAAACTTTGCCTAGTTTGGGGACTCTTTTCAATCAATTCAATTATCAGTTGATTTACTTCTATTGAAAGATAAGTTTTTTAATTTTATTTATCATATAATTAATTTTTTCAATTGTAAAAATTCATCCTGCGGCATGAAAAGTAGAAATTGTACAGAATCTTTTAAATTGCTGAGGTATCTACAATTGACAATCTAAGGATGAGGGAGGCCTCACTTAAATGTTTATTATGTGGAGAAGAAGATGAATCAATTCTTCGTCTATTTCCTCGATGTCAAGTAATAGCACTCGTGCCCTCTAATTCGCTTTGTGTGGAACACGAGCTGATACATGGGTAATCTCAACTCCTCTTTACCTCTTAAAACTATCTCATAAGAATAATGGGTCTTTTATCATGTTTCTAATAGCCTTGCACTTTATTTGTAAAACTCGTAATGACATGATTACATCTTTGCCAATAGTTGAGACTCAATCCGGGGATGCTTATATTCACACTAATGTGATTTTGATTATGGATAGACAAATATTCTTATCTGCGGATCTCTTCAATGCTAAAATTCGTCCGGTTATTAACGTGGGTATTTTAGTCTTTAGAGTAAGATCCGCAGCTCAAATTAAAGTCATAAAACATGTAATTGGTAAATTAAAATTAGAACTAGCTCAATTCACAGAGGTAGAAGCCTTTGCGTAATTTGCTTCTGATCTTGGCAAAGTCACCCAAAATCAATTGGCAACGATTACGTGAGTTGCTTAAACAATCTCAATCAGCTCCCATTACAGTCAAAAAACATATAGTTACAATTTATACGAGAACGAACGGGTATCTTGATCCTTTAAAAATCTTGGAGGATGGTTTAGGGATGTAATTAAGTCAAATCTCTTTGCAAGTATTTTACGTTTGGCTTGAACATGCTCATTAATTTTGTGCTCGAAAAAATACTTTGCTCAAAAAAATACTTAATTCGAAATGGATAGTTTGTTGAACAATGAACAAAGCTTGAACTAATAAGTATTCCGCTTAGTTTGGCTCAAAACTCGAGATCGATGTATTCAAATTCAAAAAAATATTTGGATTGACTTGGTTCGATTCAGTTCATCAATACTATTGGGGTCATATTAAACTTATATAGTATTGGAAAAAACATTTTAATCCTATATAAATTGAGCATGAGCCAAGCACAAATATTTGTTCGGCTCGAGCTCGGTTCACTAACAGATATGAATTAAGCTCAAATACCATAAATTTTAGATGAGTTCGGCTCGACCCATAACATATAAAGCTCAAATATATTTCTCAAAAATTAAATCAAATTTAAAAATATCCATTTTCGTTGGGATGGTTGAATAAATGAATTAGATTTGACAAGATTGATGGATGATATTAGCCCTGTACGGTACTTGAAGGAACCATTAGTTCTCTAAGGAATATGACAGCTTCTCAAATTGGCTTGGTGGGGGATTGGCGATAACGATAGCCGACGACCAAATTATTCCCAGCTATATTATCACTATGGATGGAAGTTTTGAGCCTTCTAAAAATTGCATCGGTTAGAGTCTTGTTTGCTAATAAACTAGCTCATGTAACCCGTATTTTCATGCAGCCGCTAATGCTCAAGGCGGGAATGCTAAATATGTGGAGTCTATGGCAATGAGACTTGCTTTTCAACTTGCTTCTGAAAAGCTTCATAAGATAACTGTATTTTGCTCTGACAATAAAAGTATTATAGAGCTTCTTACTGGACATACTGATGTTGCTTGATGTTCCTTGTTGTTGGCAAACTAAATTGAACTTAAATGTTTTAAGTAGTATAGATTGATGTAACAAGTACTCCTAAGTTCCATTGGATCAGTAGCTTTTGTAATGTTTATGCTCATTTTCTAGTCAGCTGGGCGAGAGATTGAGTAAGACTGACTGTAATTTGGCGAAGAGTATGATAGTTTTTGGTATTAAAACAAAAAACAAAAAAAGAGGTACGAATCTCCTGAAAGTTTCCGACAAGCCACATGGCGTTGCCCGGTCAACCACAGAATTTAGACCGGCTGGGGCTGAACAGTGTAAGCCGGTTGGCTCGTGGGCCAAGTCCGGAGGGAAATAAAAGAGGAACAGCCCTGTCGCCACTTTTCCTCATGAAAGTTAACTTCCGTCCGTCAAAACTTTTTCTTTCCCGTCAAACTTTCCCAACTTCCGTCCCTCTTAAAGTTTTCTCTGGCTTCGAAATTTGGACGGAAACGGAAAGAGAAAACGTTTCCTCTCCCCCCACCCCGAAAAAGAAAAGGAAAAAGAAATCAGGGTTTCTCCCTTTTCCCTTCCCCCGCTCCTCTTTCATCGTCCCTTCCCCCTCCTCCGATCGCCGTCGGCGGCCAGCAGGGACATCCCCCACTGCACTCACTCTCTCTCATCGTGGAAGAGATTCTTCCTGCATACCTCCGGCCGTCGGTCTGTATTTCTCGTTTCCTCCAAATTCTCCTCTTTTAATTTTTTTTCTGATTGTTTCTTTTTCCTTTTACTTTGTTTCATTTTTTTATTAGATTTTTTTGTTTTGGGTGTTAGATTTTGAGTTTATTCGACCTAATACCAGGCCTGTGAATTGTGTTGTTTGGGGTTCAAGCAATGTGTTTTCTAAACCTTGATAATTTTGGCTCTTCGTTAAGATTCTGGTTGGCTTTGCCAATTTTGGGGCAGAAATGTGTGCAAATTAAAGCATGTTGTTCGTGCTCGTGTGGATGCAGTGTTCAGAAAGCGATGTCTTGTTAGCTTTTTAAATGGAAGATCAGTCCAGCTTGACGATCCGAGTAGTAGGACACTTTTTAACCTAATTTTCTTGCATTGGGTATTCTACCTATCCCTGTAATATGATGTTCGGGACCACTTGTTGTCAAGGGACTAAAAGTCTACTCCATTGATTTAAGCAATCAACTGTACCAAGCTGTATGGAATCCTTCTAAAGTATCCTCCCATAATTGCAAATAGCTGTTGCTCTAATTTAACGAGAGATTTTTTTTTTTAGGCAAGCAATCAGATTTACATGTTTTGGGGCACTTCATAGTTTGTACAATCCTTGATAATAACAATAACTCACCATTAGCGGTAGCCTCTTTGAAGATTTATTATTTTGAGCAGTCCAGAACTTTGCCTGTCCAGCCATCTGTGTGTGTCAGATGGTGACAGAAATCCTTCCATAAGGCAATTGCATAAATGTCTGCAGTAAAAAGATTCTTCAAGTTGCGGGTGACACATTTCATGGATCTTCCTTATCCAATTTCCTAGGTTAAGGGTGTAGGTCAGTATGTATTGAATAAAAAAGATGGGATTTTCTTCCATTGATTCTCCATAAGGTTTTGGAATTGGTCACTACCAGTGGCTTATTTAGTGTAATTTCTGAAATATCATGTTCACATATCTGATGTCGATGCACTTGCAACGTTCAGTGAATAAATGTGCTTTTGTACCATTCACGTGATTGTTTAATGGTAAATTTATTGTTACAGTTCATTTCTGCATCATGTACGAGTCAGTTTAGAATTGTACAGCAACATTTTCTGCTTGGTACAAAAGTTTTAGGTATTGTGTCCGTGCATCACTGGTAGGTGATTGCAAACTGAATAGCGTCTCCAAGTTTTAGTTTTTGTGAGCTTGCTGCGGTTTTGTTCAAATAATTTTATTGTTTGCGAGTTTAGCTATGCATGATATTGCCAATGCTTTTCTCAATAGACTATGCCTAAAGGAGAATGGGGAAGGCCTTTCAAGAAAAATTACACATGGAGCCAGATGACTGAAGAGGTGATGCTGGATCTGATGATTGAAAGCATCACCAATGGAGTTGGAAAAGGTACAGATGGGAAGATTAGAGCTGAAACATATGCGTATGTGGTTGAAAACTTTAATGAGAAGATGGGATCTAGCATCACTAAGCTGAACATAGATTCACGGATGAAAACTTGGAGGAAACAGTACAAGGGTATCACTACCTTGCGTGAGCAAAAAGGTTTTCTTTGGGATGACAAGTTTCACAGGGTTGAAGCTGATTATGAAGTTTGGAGGGAGTTTATCAAGGTCAGAATTAAAGAAGCTCATCACAGTAAAACAATAGTTGTTTTTGCATTCTTTACTAATGTTTGTTTATTTATAATGTAGAAAAACGATTGGGCGGCTTCATTTAGAGAAAAATCATTTCCCTTGTATGACAAGCTATCAATACTTTTTGTTAATTCCTCTGATATAGAAGCCATGGAAGCTCGTTTTGAAGATAATGCTGAAGCACTTCTTACTCAAATAGATTCAAGCGGTCATGGGGTAGATGCAGTAACAAAGCAGGATTATCCACCCCTTGACACTGTTGATCCCGGTAGAAATGCTACAGAACTTCAGGCCATGCCTTCTCGCCGCCGCCGTCGACTCTCTCCTATAACAACACATGATCCCGCTCTGCCATTGAGGCAGCGACAGAGGTTTTGTCCACCTCCTGAACAACCAGAGTTTATGTCCAACTATGTGCGGGAGGTAACAAATGCGATTACAAGGTACTTAGATGAGGTCAAAGAGGTGGTTATAAGGAAGCTTGAAGTAATTCAGAAAATAGAAGATAAAAGGCTCCATAAATTGTCTGAATTGGAAGAGCAACGAATCCAATTGTTAGCCGAAATAGAAGCCATGAAGACACAGAGGGTGGCGGAGGCAGTACAAGCTTCAAGGCCTCTAGAATTGGGGGAATGTCGGCCACAAAAGGTTACTGAAATGGAGGATAAGCAAATCCCGAAGGCAACACAGAAGATGAATGATGACAACTGCGATGAAGCATACGAGTACTTGATGGAAATTCAAGACCTGGATGACGAAACCATCTATGCTTCTTTGCAGCTGCTCGAGAACAAAGAGAAGAGAAAACAGTTTATTTTATTACCTCATGAGAAACGAATTGGTTGGTTAATGTGGACAATTTCAAACAAAAAACCTAATGGCTCTTTGTAAAGTTTATGTTGCTCTTTACTTATGGACGGATTTCTGACTCAGATGAACATGAAACAACAAAATCCAAAATCTGGATGGTCGATGTCTATGACTCCTACTAATTCATACACCCATCAAAAACATGATGACGATGGTTGGCGGGAATCGAATGACGAGTCGTCCGAACTAGAACTTGCACGCCACAACTCGTTCTTATGATGGGTAAGCAAAATGCTTGACAGGGAACACTGTCTGTCCAGCCCTCTTCAAGCACGTAAGCGACAATGCTTGGACGAGGAGTGAACGCATTCATGTCCTTTGAAGACTGTTACTTCCATATGACCAGATATCCAATGCTAGCGACCGAGTCTTCCATCTCCTTGCCAAGCGAGGATGGGTTGCGGCTTACTTATTTATCAAGCGTCTTTCTTTGTTCAAAACCATCTGGCATTTAGCTGAGCAAGGAAAACTCCAAGTGTGAATGGATAACTACTTATGGATGTTAACTCTTGTTCTCGCTTGATACTTAATTCTCATATATTATTGCAAGGAGGGGGGGGCGGCGAAATACCAGTATGAACTTCAAGAAATGTGGTGAGCCACTAGCTCAACTTAGTTTCATAAACAAAAGGTCATCTTTTGTCTGGTTTGTTGCTGGGAAGACATCAGTTTGTTACTTGGAAGAAAGATTTTCTTTAGGCAGGCACGTAACAGCACTGCCCAATTGATGAAGGTTACGTACTATCGGCAAGGGGCCATGTCTAAATGTAAGTCTGATCATGTACAGCGAAAATGTAGCTCCCTGAGGGCAATAATAAAACGAAATAAACTGATGTGTGCAAGCATTGGCTTCTCTTTATTTATTTGTTCGACATAAAGCTGCCAAACGACTTTTTTCTCTCTTTTTAAGCACAACCAAAAACCTTATATTGCAACAAACATTGAAGTACATTATGTAGTCTACAAAACCTTGCTGCTGTCCTTGCCAAAAAAATACATTCCCTTTTCTCCCAATGCAAGACATAGTTATATTTTTGAACAAACTACTCTCACAGGATCTAAGCTACCAAACGACCTGCAAATGCAAGTACAATATTTTGCTGCCGAGCTTGTCCCCGGCAACTTGTTTCGTCCTAAAGTTTCTGGCCGCAAGTTGATCTAATTGTATATCAGTGGTTTCCAGGTACTTAAACTATAGTATAATCGAATTTTGCCCCATACGACAAAAGTCAAGACATATGTACTCTTGCCAACATCCAGAGCTTTCTTTTTTTATGAAAAAAGTTGCAGAGTATTTGCAACTTGCATATACATACATACATACATACATATATATATATTAATTGGAAAAGCTCAAATGATCAGCTCATTTTATAAATTTATATTGAATACGACCGCCATCCCTGATTTTAACGCTTGGACGACGACATGTCTAATGTACTGTGTGAAACCCACTCATTATTTCATATAAAAAAGAAGTGAGACATTTGCTTTCATTTTCAATAGCTTATATATAATAAACTTTCATGACATAAATAGCTCAATAGTGGTCCAGATCCACATGCATACAACGCCATGCCCCCTCCCCACTCTATTCATGCAGCGCATGCGTGAGACAGAGATTCATGTCATAAACATATCGTTTTGCAGATAAATGATGAAGACTGAGCCAGTTCCTCTGAACTTCCCATTTGATAAATAAAGGGTGACATAGACTGCAGAAGTGATGGAATTTAGAGGCCTTGTCAATGATGTCTAATAATATCATTTAAGTGGGTAGTAAATATTATAATTCTTGTGATCATGCGCGGACTAATGCCGGATGTAGCTCAAGTATTGAATGAACTTATATATAGCAGTAATAAAAGAAGAAAAATTTATATATCCTGCAGCACCTCTTGTTGCTTAATTTGATAACCATTTAGAAACAGCAACTACACAATATTAATACTGCTCCACAATAACCTATCCCCCTTGAATGACCCAAAATTTAAAGCAATATATACTATTCATAACTAAATTCATACACAAACACTCATGATCAGATCTTATATCCATGACATCAAATTTAATTGCATATTTCCTATATATATATATATCGAATCAGCTATGAATTGACCATTGAGAGCAATAGTAGGGGATCCCATGGGCGCTAGCCAAGTTCGAAAAACACGAGTTTGGACCATTTCTCTATCCATATGCAGAAGCAAGTATGCACGATGATGAGGATGTTATCATCGATGTGCTTTCTTAGAAATGCTACGCAAGGGGATGTGCAATGCACCAGCATCCGACGGCCGGACAAAATTTTGATTAAACTTTTCCTACTTACTCCTTGAGGACGGAGAGTCGTGGGATTTTGGCATATTTGAATCTTGTGGTCGCGAAAAAGATATGGTTTAGAAGAATATGCATATCATGGCTACTTGAGAAGATTATATATATATATATATATTAAGTACAGAATTGACGTTTCTCCCAGAAAGCCTAGAGATCAGAATATAATGGCAGCGCCATTAGTGGACAAACTGCACTGCTCACGAAAGCATTAGCTAGACAAGGAGTGTTTTTTTATTCTTTATTATATAAAATACACATAATGTCTTTTGGTGCAGTCGAACATATTGATAGTTGTGGAGCCAATATTATCAATATAAAAGCTCCACCGGAATCCAGACCACCAAAAGATTAAATGATATAAGGTATTAATACCATATATACATAATAATCTTCACATTCGTGTATTTTGCTTCAAATTTTGCTGTTGGGTGTGTGCATGTTGCATGCTAGGGCACCTTCCAGCATGGAGTATCTACAAGTGGGAAGGAATAAGGATAAACTACAATAACAATCAGATAAATATCCTAAGACGTAGCAACTTATTAATTGTAACGAGAAAAGAACAATTTCTTTGGAAGATCTGCACTTTTATATTCTTAAATTGGAGATACAAAATTTTTGCATAATTGCGAATGAAGTCCCTCCTTCCCGAATGTGTTATTCTTAATAAACAAGAGTATCCTACGCAGAGTCCAGTGGCTATTATTTTTTTGTTCTTGGTTTTTTTTTTCACACAGTCTACATTAATATTATACTGTTTATTCGTAGAAGGAGCGAGCAAAAGTACACAACCCAACATAGTCCAAATTTCCCATTAGAATTGCGATTTTGCTTGAAAAAAAAGAATAGGAATTTTCTAGTTTAATTTAGCATGAAAAATTAAAATATCCAACAAAGTATTTGTTTTATTGAAATTTTATTAGTTCAGAGTGATGTTTATAAAGGTAGAATCTACTTAAAAGTATATATGTCAACGCTAGCTCGTTGTCCATTCCGAAGAACGGGAAAACCTTGCTCGCTCAGTTGTGTATGATTTAATTTTTATATGCGTTCAAAAGGAGATTGAATTAAACTGGGATTTGGAGCACTTCCCGTTCATGAATGACTCAGAAATTGAATGGTGCCTTCAAATTGTTTACATTCATATTGATCAGTACATAGCATGATCATGGTAAATATTTTAACATATATATAATATATAATAAGTAAGCTCAAAAAGTGAATTTATCCAATTCTCATCTGGGCATAAGCCGAGTTGAGTGTAGTTTCCCCAACTAAATTTGGCTCATTTGAGAAACGAATCGAGTTTCAAGTCGAATTATTTTAGTTCGAATTTTGAATCAAACATGATAAAGTTCGAGTTGAGCATCAGTTTTGATTGAATTTTTATCAACATAAGTTTGAAGATTTAATTTATTCTTTATAATATAATATTTTTAATTATTTTTTTGTAAAAATATAAATGATATTCTCCTTAATTGATAGCTGTATAATAACTATTAGATTGTTTAGATTTAATAATTTTTATATCAAATTATAATTTTCAATTTTATGTTATCCATGTATTGTTAAAGAAAAAAATACTAATAATTTATATTAGACATCGAGTAGATTCACACCGAATTTTAAGTCCAATCAAATTTTTCGAGTTGAATCTATTCAAGTTTGAAATAACTTGAAACAGACTTTATTATAATCGAGTCAAATTAATTTTTTTAAAAATGAGTTTTGAGTCGAACTTAAAATAAAAGCTAAGTTAAATCACGAAAACTCAAGATCTAGGTCGACTCTGCCCTGCCCTATGTATAGATAGATACAAGCATATGATTTGCATGGGCACGATACAGATCGATTTGGTTGGCGGACGAATGGAAGAAACGAGGAAGTTACCGACTCCGAATAGGATATGATCTAGAACAACATGGGAACCTGCGCACACGGGCTGACGACGCGACTATTCAATGCCTTGCACCGGTCCTACCTATATCTTGTCACCCTCGCGCCTTTTATAATGGGACGTTTGGCTTCGCTTTCTCGCTCAGAGTTTACGGCTCTCGCTTGCCTAAATCTGGTTACCAGGTAAGCTCCAGAGTTTGGTTGTTTCGATTCTGCAGGCAGGTTATAGGTAATAGGACGCAAATATTCGGGTTGTTGTTGGATTCTCTCCAGACCGGCCGAGTGGAAGGAAGAGGAGAAGAAAAAAACACAGAATATGGTGGCTCAGCTGGTTGCCAGGGAAGGGAGGGAGTTGCAGCGGTATAGCACCCAAGGTCATCGCCTTGTTGTTGGGTATTTTCCCGTTAATAATCTTTGCCTTTCTTCTTTATTGGTTTTTATTGCGTACCCTCATTTCTTCTCGTTGCACTACTACACGATTATAAAGACTTAGTGGGTAATTCTTGACGTTGTAATAGAATGATTGCTTTATGTCTTTCTTTCTTGCATGCCTTAGATGATTTCTTTATAATGGGTTGCCCGGTTTTTGTTTCAGATGTGAGGTATTAATTCGTTTTCTTTTCCAAGGCATTATAAATTATTCATTCCATTTGTTTAATGCATGCTTGGTAATTTGTGTTAACTGGTAGGTGTATACCGTATAGATTCAAGTTCATGCCTTGTGACAACTGTGTCGAGAAGGCGTTGGAAGTGCTCATGATAAGTCCCCAAAAGGGGCAAGGTTTCATCTTCCCCAAGGTAATTTTGCTCTTGGTTATTTACATTATGCAATTGTTCTTGCTTCGTGTGTAATTGTGTAGTGAAGAAAAACTTGAATATAACACGCAATTTCATCTGTGGGAATAGGACGGCGCGTTGACCTTCCTTTTATTTGGAGTTAATTGTTATGGATCTGAATTAGTGTTGTATATATACTGATACTGATACCGATAGATATATTGACCAGATATCAAAAAAGGATGGGTCCTGTATGCTACCTGCACAGTGGTGTTTAGATTGCTAAATTATTAGATGGGCAGATCTCGTTTATCTCCTGGAGCACGCTTGTTGAACTTGAATTGGTACAATTGTTGTGACCTTGAACTTAAGTCCTAGGTCAAATTGCAAGTCACAATGGATGGTCAACCAATCATATGTTGGTTGTAAACTGTGGGTCGGAAACATGAATGACTTGCTCTAGATCTTCAACAGTTGTGGATTCTGACTTGATGCCTAATGTTATATGGTTTTTCTTTACCCAGGGGGGTTGGGAGCGTGATGAGAAAATATCAGAAGCTGTTGAAAGAGAAGCCATGGAAGAGGCCGGTGTGGGAGGGGAAGTGCAGATGAAACTTGGTACCTACGAGGTCATAAGCAAAAGTCAAAGCAATATTACCCATGAAGGCCACATGTTCCCTATGTTCGTCACTATGCAATACGAGGACTGGCCAGAGAAGCAAAGCCGTTTAAGAAACTGGGTAAGTCTGTCATGTCACTAATGTTTACTATGTAGTCTCCTTCCTATTAATGTTTGAAGGAATCATTTCATGGTAAACAAATTAAAATGTAACACTAGGAGACAACAATCCAATTCATGTTGATATGGGCTTCGTCTTTCTCCATGTTTATTTGTCTAAATGGACGGACTATAATTGGACAGGTAACTGTAGCCGAGGCTAGGGAGAATTGTCAGAGGGTGTGGATGAAGGATGCCCTAGATAAGCTGGTGAAGAAGCTGGAAACTACTTGCAGTATTAGCCGAATTGGTTATTTGTTGGATGTAGCCGTCTCCTGTGGAAGTTTGTGGTTCAATCCATGTCACCGGTGTCCTAGCAATGTCACTAATCTTCCCAATTTCTATCATCTTCACCACAATTACAATGAACACTATCATAATCATCATCATGTAGACTTGTCCCAGTCGTTGGAGGACAATAAAGGGTAGCTCTTATCAGCTTTTAGGTGTGGTTACTACCTAATCCGAAGAGGATATTTTAACTCGTGAAGTAATCAGCATTGTGCTCCAGAATCTTTGCATGTAAGAAGTGGTGAAAGAAGTCTTCGTTTTGGAGTTGAGAAAATGAAATTGAGAAACAAGGATTGAAGGCGTCTGTTCGCAGGATCAAGAGAACTGGAGAGCTAATTGTATCGTCTGTGGAGTAATTTGTAAATAAGACATCAGATTTTATCTGTAAATGGCTGCGGAAAAGCTGAATTTCTCTCGTGTGAGTTGCCACGATGAAATTCGCACAGTAACAAGAACCATATATAATTTGTAAAATGTAAGTTGAATTTTTTGTGGAAGAGAAATTTGAAAGGAAAATGCATGCAAAATTAAATCAATTCCATCCATTTCTTTCAATTTTAGATCTGTTAATAATTTAATGATTAATTTTACTTCGGTTACTAATTGTTGGCTTATGAACTTGTCGACTGATAATTACAAAACAGGTATTGTCAACTTCATTAGGCCATGTTTGATGCTGTGGGAAAGCATTAAGATAAATAAAGTTTGATGTTATGATACCTACGAAGCATTAAGATAATTAAGTTTGATAAAATATGGGTGATTCTTTAAAATATTCATTTGACTCCGCATATTTAGCAGGAACGAAATAAAAAATATATAAAATTTATATTAAAAAATAATCTTTCTATAAAAAAATTATATATATTTAAAATATTTTGGGAATAAGGTGCAGGGGAGACTTTCCCCGTGTGGTCTCCCTCAACAATTTCTTATAAAAAATACAAAATAAATGGGGATTTTTTTGTGAATTTTTTTCCCATATTCATATCATGATTATTTGTAAAGTATAACTAAAAAATTAAATATATTTTTACATCTTTTTTATTTTTCATGTTAATTAAATATACACTAAAAACTAAATAAGTAAATTCCAATAAATTAACTAAATTAAAACCAAACGTACTTTATATCCCCAAAAATTAATTACGGTACGGTGTTAAACTAAATTATAGTTTGAAAAGCAAAACCACATGTTAGATGAAGATCGAGAAGTCGCTAAAATTTTTAATTAAATTATAAATGTGCAATAATAAGCTTTTGTGCTTTATTTAAATTTATACGATACTATTTATATATATATATATATTATTATTAATAAAAGGAAATTTGATACAGGTCTCTGATTAAAAAAATAAAAGATTTAATTAATAAAAATACAAAAGGAAAAAATAATAAATTAAATTATTATAATTTATATTTTATTTTAATTAAAATTTATCTTTAAATTTAATTAAATTTATATCTAAGATATTGTCAATAAAATTAAAATTTATGTTTGGTATAAGTTTCCTGGTCATTGTTACAGGGTAATATCATTCATAGCGGATTATTGATAACCGGTTCCCCTGCATCAGCACTTACGGAACCAATTCTACTCCTCCATCAACTCTTGGCCACGTCACCCCAAAAACCGTGTCAACCAATGAGAAGCTTCTACAGATGGCGGTGTTGGAGCAGCGGATCAAAAAGCCGAGTAGTTGGCCCTCCCCTCTATCACTGCCCTTGGCCTTCTAGGGCCTCTCCTCCTCGTTAAGCTCCCCCATCTCCGGCCAAGTCTCCGGCGGTGGCGCAAATTGCCTGGCTCTGAACCTTCTTCGCCTTCTTCTCTGAAGCAGAGCGGCATGGGTTCAGAAGAACCTAAGGTGGTCGGTGAGTTTGGTTTTTTTTTTTTTTGGTCCCGCTCGTTGTTGATGCTTTGTTCGGATTCTCATAATTTGACTGTGCAATTCTTGTCTTTTGATACGGTGAGCTGTTTTGCGTAGTTACGTTTGGGTCTTTGTTACTCTTGTTGTTCAAAACCGTTTGGGGGTGTCGGTGAACAGGTTTTGCTGACAGTTTGAGGGAAAAAAGATTAGTTATTTTCCTTATGGTTACTTTGTTTATTTTGTTTGAGGTGTAAGTTTAGGCGTGATTTCTATACGCGAACTTTGAAATCTTGCCGCATATGGGAGAAGGCTACAATGTTTATGATTGCTGTATCCATCTCGTTGTTAATTTCTTTAAGTAGGGACATGCGGGCCTTTATATTGTTTGGTTGCAGCAAATTTCGAAATTGGCAATCTTTGGCCTTCAAATAAATGAGCGTGCCCATTTTTGGGATTAGATAGGAATCATATAACGCAGTTTGAAATTTTATTTTTATCCCTTATTCCAGGGAAAATTGAGGGAGTTTAGCCATTCAAAGAAACCGTAGAGAGATTCAATTCTTTTTATTATTTTTTTGGCTGGTAAAATGAGTGAAAAAAATTGATAAATAGCAAAGCAGGTACCTTTCAAAATGTTTTGGCCTGGGAAGATGTTGGAGATAGTAAACCAAAGCACAAAATTACCGGGGCAAAACTTGCAGAGGAAAGAATACTTAACAAAAAACAGTTAAATTTTCCCTGTTGGCCTGTTTGTCGCTAGAACACTTCCTTGTGAATCAATTCTTCTTCATTTTTGCCGTTAGGTTGGTCGAATAAGTTATGGAGATAAAACATTCAGAAATTGTTAAAGGTTTTCTTATAATGAAACCGAAGTGGGCAAATACTATGTGAGGAGAAGAAAAGTTAGAATGGAAAGGGTAAAATTGTTGAAAAAGGGAAACAGAGTTGGAACCTTTACAGAAAGAAGGGCCGACAACTATTGGGAGAAACAGTCATTTGAGGAGAAATATGATTGGTCCTTTTGCCTAAAACAAAAGAGATAGCCGGCTTTTATTGTGCTGTTGTATTTGGGTAGTAATGTTTTTGTTTTTTATAACCCTTAACTAAAATAATGGCAGTCTCTATGAAAAAAGGCAAATTTGAGCTGCCGTATGTGATGACCCGCAAGTCTAATTATCTCATTCAGATGATGTTTCAGGCAGCAGTTATTCTTTGAGAAATAAATTGAGGACATAAATATAATTTATCTACGTTTCATATTTTCACCTGAGAAATGCTGTACTATGAATACTGATCTATGATCAGGTTTTTGAATCGATGAGAATCAAAACTTTCATATGGTATTAGAGCGTTCAACACACATTGTGCTTCACTTTCTTTGTCAATTTATTGTAGGAAGATTTCAAAATGTCACTATGTGCATGAAAAATGTTTGGATAGAAGTATTGCATCGTTTGTTCTAAATGCCCATTGGACTCAGTTATTTTGACCAATATTTTTGCTGCTTTTGTAATAATCCCATCATAGGAAATGATTCCATGTTCAGTAATTCTTATGCAGTACCTCGAAGTTTTAGGTTGTTGGAAGAGCTTGAACGAGGTGAAAAGGGCATTGGTGATGGAACAGTCAGTTATGGTATGGATGATGCAGATGACTTATACATGCGATCATGGACTGGGACCATTATTGGTCCACACAGTGTAAAAGCTTCCTACTCTTAACTGTATTTGTTTTTTTTTTTTGTCTGAAAACCAATTCATTTTTTTTCTTGTCATTTATTCCATTTGTCTAATCAACTCTTGTTTATAAAAGTGGAATCAAAATTAGCGCTGTGAATTCTGATGACAAGTAAGGCATTCAACCAATCTAAATACAACAAAAATATATAAAGAAATAGATTAAATTCATTATAGTCTATCTCTTTATTCAGTTATAATCCATCTTTAAAATCAGAGTCTGTCTCTAAGATATCGGATCATATAGTCTATCTCATTACTCAATGATGGTCTATATAAAATTAGAATCTTTTTCTAATATAAGTCGTGCATGATGTGACATCTTGACTAGTTAGGAATAATAAAGTTAAGCAGATGAGTTTGAAATACTTACAGCTGGATATAGCATACTATGATCATATGTGTGAGTTAATTGTGAACTTCATGATTTTGTATTCCTTGCAGACTGTTCATGAAGGTCGTATCTATCAGCTTAAAATATTTTGTGACAACGACTATCCTGATAACCCACCAACTGTTAGATTTCAGACGCAGATAAATATGACCTGTGTCAACCAAGAAACAGGAATGGTATTTTCAACTTGGATCATTTATATTTAAGTTCGTTGTGTAGATTTGTTCTAATTTTCCTTTTTCTTCATATTAGTACTTGGAAATACTTTAAACCTTCACTTAGGGCATCGTTTATAAATTCTGTTATTTTTCACGGCCAGGTTGAGCCTGCTTTCTTTCCGATGTTAGCTAACTGGAAGCGAGAATATACCATGGAAAGCATCTTAGTCCAGTTGAAGAAAGAAATGCTGTCTCCCCAAAACCGAAAATTGTCCCAGCCTCCAGAAGGTAATTTTTGGCTGTTGTCATCTTGCGTGGTACCTTTGTTATAGACATTTCAGATGGCTTTGTGTATGATAGTTCTATTGCAGGCAATGACGAGCAGAGAATGGATCAGAAAGGCTTTGCCGTACGATGTAACATTCTCTGAATAGGCAAGAGTACTGAAATGTAGATAAGACCTTGCTTCCACGAGAAAGAATGGCTGGTGTAATTTTCAGATGGGTTCACAGTTTGCAAAGAGGTGTCTCGAGTAATTTATCAAACAGTAAATGACTCTGTGGTTGCTACTAAATCAATTAGTAGGAATAAGCTTCATGTAGTTATCTTCCTGATCATTGAATTCTCCATCTGTACTCCAAGATCTAAGGGATCATGTTGGCTGTATGTGCTATTGTGTACAACTCCTCCAAAATATGTACTCTGGTTGTTGGTGTTGTTCTAACAAATGCAAAATAGTAGAAGAAATGGAAGATGTGAATTTATTAGCATTGTCCTTTATAAAAGTGGGCGGCAACTTCGTTCTGTAAGACTTGCCACTTGGCTTTCTCCGGTTAAAACTCGATAGAGAGATGCCTGTGAAGGCATCACCCACCCCAGCAACCTAAAATGCAAACACAGTGCTCGAGCATAAAGGTAGCAGCAATAAATATTTTTCTAAAAAATGGCATAAACCTGTTATTATTCTATGATCGTGGGAATCTGATCATCAGAAATGGGTCGTCATGTATTACTTGTGACCGGTAACTTACATGATCCTGGCAGAGGTCTGTTTTTTCACCCATCCAATATGGAAGGTGATTTTTTTCTTCGGTAAATTTAAATAAAAAGAGAGATAATTTGTTTGAAATGAAACAATTTAATCCGTAGTTTTAAATAATATATTGTTTATCATACCAGATTTTATAATTGATATAAAGTATATTTAGTTTAACCAACCAAACAATTATACCTAGCATATTGGGTGCTGTCTTTAAATCCATTACTTTTGTAGCATTTTAATCAATATTCATTTTTTAAGCATAATTTTTTCATAAAATTTGATTTCTTTATTAAAAACTTATGACATTTTAATTGGTCTTTAATAAAATATTAATGATAAAATATATTTGTAACATTTAATAAAACATTTTATTTATTATTTTAGAATAGAGTTCAACCCAATTCAATCCCGTTGAATCAAATTTACTAAAAATTTGGTACGGTCATCTCTATAATATTTAAAATTATTGTTCAATCATATCTTAAAATTGCAAATAAAATATTTTATTAGATATAAAAAATATATTTTGTCATAAATATTTTATTGAATACTGGTTAAAATATTATAATTTTTGAAACTTCTAATTAAAAAACTAAGACGCACAAATGTGACCTATCATCTATTCCTTAGCAAAGAAAATCATGTCCCAAGCAGCGAACTGACCACAAGTTTCCCACCATAGGAACAGAATTTTTCATTATATATCAGTATTTTATTTAGTAAAAATTTAAAATGATTTCCACCTAATATATTTTACATGAACTATCTATTTAAGTTGAACATTTTTAGTGAATCCTATAAAACAATATTTATTTATGTATATAAAAAAATAAAGTACATAAATAAGAAATTGATAAAATTTTATCTTTTTTATACTATTAAGACCTATTATTAGATTTTTAAAAGATATACTAATTAGTAGATATTTTAAAATTAATTTTATTTACAACTATTTTTATAATTTTCAGATAAAAGAGGTAGACTGGGGTGAATTTATAATTATCTTGATTATTTATTTTTTTATTTATCTACGTAAAACTTAAGTAGTAGGACTTATTAAATTACTTTAAATAAAAATTTTTAATTTATATAAAATATAACTTATGTATATAAAACTCTTTTCTTTATTATTATTAACACTTTTAAAATAGTGTCAAGAAAAAGAAAAAAAACACTCTCGAACAGCGGGACGCAATGCCTCTTCACCTGTCAATCCTTAAAAATACTAAATTTTCTGAACATTAAATGGCATGCCAGGTTATTTCTTGCCTGCGCCCATTTGTGGAGGCTATATATGGACAAATTGCAAGGCTGTATATTTGGATGCTACAAATCAATCATTGGAAATTTGGTATGTTTGTTCGTGGGGAAGTGCCTCGTTGATTAGTTATGACGATGAATGAATGTCTACGTATTCCTTTCATGCTTACGACAAATTTGTTTTAATTTATTTGTTCATTGAAAAAGCAGAGTAGGGAGTATATGGGCATATAGAATATATGCGCATATATATATATATATATATATATATATATATATATATATAATGCAATGTTATTATGTATTCCCATTTTTGGCAATGTATGGTGCGCTACCATCGTGAGCCGTTAGATAAAATCTAATGGCCTACCGTCATCCAAGCCCCCAGACTCGCTCGCCTGCTTGTGACCAACCGACCCGTCTGATTGCCTACCCGTCACCCACGACCCCGCTTGTCAACCCCCCTGTTGCTCTGGCCCCCTGGCCATTGCCCGATGCCCGCCACCACCCCCGTCCCCCCACCTAACCATCGCTCGTCGTCATGGTCCCTGCCCCAACTGGCACTTTGCCACCACCAACCCCCCCTCCAACCCGCCCCTCTTGCTCGTGACCACCCTACCCCACAGCTCCACTGCCGCACCCCCCCCTCGCCCCTAGCCGATGCCCCTGCTGCCCCCAGCCACTCCCCGCCCTCCGCCACCGGCGGTAGAGGAGGGTGGGGGGGGGGGGGGCAAGGGGGCGTTGGAGGTGGCAGGGATGCCCACTAGGAGCAAGGGCAGCGGTGATGGGCGGTGGCCGGGTAGGGGGAGGAGGGGGGTGGCCGGAGTCGAGCGGTGGTGGGGGGGCCACTTCGGCGAGTGATGGCGCGGTGGGGTAGGGTGGTTGTAGGGGGGAGGGGTAGGCGGCTCGAACAGGTGGGTCGGGTGGGTCAAGTGGGTCGGGGGGCTTAGGGGGCTGTGGGCCGTTGGATGAAATCCAATAGCCCACGGGGCCATGCACATACCAGCTTTTTTCTATATATATATATATATATATATACACGGAAAATTTTATTTTAATGAAAAAAACAAACAAAAACACTCATCTACCCCCTCTTTCACTATGGCCAGGTGACTAGACTTCAATGACGGCTAGGCCCAATTGGCTGAGGCCAGAACCTTGTTGCTGACACTTTTTTTTAAGGCACATGGACCGGACTTGGCGGGGGAGGCTAGATTTAGTCGTGTCACCACATAAGGTTGCATGGCTAGATCTAGCCGCGACGTGGGGCCAAACATGGCTACTAGTGGCCGGATTTGGCCAGGGCAACCGTGCCGCCATTGGGGGGAGAGGTTTAGATTTCTTTTTTAAAAGAATAGTTAGGGCAACCTGTAAAACCCGTGACTCGAGTCAGAGTTTTACTGGAGTGAACCAGTCGGTTCAACCGTTGGTTCGAGTCGAGTCAGCTTCATGGACCGCGAGCTGAGTTGAGGCCAGCTGTGAGTTATGAGCGATGAGGGTCATGTATGCTCAAATGTACGATGATAACGCCTAAAAGATGATGAAAAATGGGTTATCAAGTATATGGAGGTATGCAGCATTGATTGTTATTTTTATTTGATCGTAGAATATTTTTAGGGCCGAATGACGAATTAGGACGCGATATAGGTGAGTTTGGGTGGGTTATTAGTTATAGAACATATCATTTGGATGTTGCTGTGTTCGTTTGATTTTACGGGATTTTTCCCAATTTTTTTGGATTTTTTTAGGATTTATTAGGAGATAGTTATTATTATTGACTCGAGTCGGAGTCGAGTCAAGTTTAATTTACAAAAATGCCATCGCACGCCCCTTCATCTTCCCCGACACCTTCTTCACCCAAACCCTCGCCGCCCCGTGCCGTCGCTGCCGTCGCCGCCGCCGATGTCGTACAGCCGCCGATCAACGCCGCCCCGCCCCGCCGTGCAGTCGCCGTGCCGCCACGACCCACCCGGCCACCGATCGCCTGCCGGCGCGCCGCCGGAATCGCCCCATGAAGCCACCTCGGCCGTCGCCACTCCGAGCCGGATTCCGCCGCCGTCCGGGCCGCGCTGCCGCCGCTGTGACCCCGACGACCACCCCTCGCCGTCGCCGACATTTCCCCCACCATCCCGAGCGCCGTCGAGGCCGGCCGCAGCCCCGATCGGAGCACACCGCCGCCGCCGCCCATTTTCAACGCCGCCACCGACGGCCATCGCCGCCCCGGCTGCTCTGTTTGACACCACCATTGGACCAAGCTCGTCGAGCTGGTGCCGATAGACCCCCTGATTGCCCCGTCCGAATCATCGCCGGAAAATCGACGGAATCCGCCGGAAAACCGCCGTACACTCGCCGGAAAACCGCCGGAACCGCCGGAAAATTGGATTCGTGGGAAATTCGCCGGATCATCCGCCGAACACACCCGGTCCAATCTGATCGGACTTCGGACGCCGCTAGGTGCCGAATTCGAGTTTCGAGCCACGAAACGGAAACCCTAGTCGTCGCCGATTTTCGACGACGCGAGGTATAATTTATTTTAATTTAATTATTTGAAAGTATTGATTATTAGAATTGCATGCTAGGATTGGTGAATTGTGTGTTATAATAATATATATAAATGTAGATTTGATTAAGGATAAAATATAAAATTTGTTTGATTGAGTGGTGTTAAAAATGGAGGCTAAGAAATTAATTAGGGTAACTAGGTGATGATCATGATCTAATGCAAACTAGCCTAAGTAGACTTGCTAGAATTGATATAGGTTAATGTGTGTTGATTGATGAGTGATTGTGTTGATTGTGTGTGCATGCTATAGGATGTGTGATTCATCATGCGGGCGTTAGTTTTTAGCTTGATTGTGTAGGTACGGTGTAGGAGCTCGCCGCCGAGGCGCGTGGACCCGTTTGGAGCTTCTACCAGGTCCGTTTAGGACTCGTTCTTTGTTTTACGCTACTCTATTGTATATTTGATTTATCATGTGCAGGACGAGTTAAGTAGTGTTTTATCGGATCCCACTTAACTCGGGCCATTTAGCCAACAGTTTTTTTCGGGTTAATAACCCTCGAGGATGAGATCCCTCGAGTTTGTTTTCGAACTTCAGATCCAGATCAAGTTGCCTTCGGGCCTATTGTATAAATCCCAACCCATGCCTATATATGTATAGTTTTCGCGTTTTCGGTGAGAGATGGGATGAGGGTTACTTGCGGCCACGTCTTCAGATAGGGCGTGTGCCTGGAAGAGCGGGCTCTGGAGCTGGGGAGAACCCACTTCGTTCTCGAAGGATCCGGACAACTCCACCTTTGAGTTCCTCAAACCCGGAGAAGTGTGGAGGTTTACGGGTACTGCAATGCAGCGCATGTCTAGACTTGTGGTTCAAAGGGTACTGAAGGCGACTGCCTGAGAGTGCTCGGCCTTTGTGCTCAAGGCCAGGAGTAATATGGAAGGTGCAGAGGGCGGTAAGGAATGAAATTTGATGCGAGAAGCGATAGAGAAATGGCCAAGGTATGAGAATGAGAAAGAAAGGGGGACGCTGTCGACCCGAAGGCGACGGCCTGACGGCGACGGCTCCCGTATGTGCCCTGATGAGAGTTCTTGAGGAAGTATATAGTTTTGATTCAATAGGAGAGTTTGCTCTCCTGTGCCAGATTGATATTAGTTATTTTCTGGGCCGGTAACGCTCGTTACTGACGGTTTTTCTATATATATGTAGGTGAGGAATGCGAGCGATGAAAGCTGTTGCGACAGCGGAGGAGCAGCACAGAACCACGCACATATGTACCTGCTGCATGTAACGTATGTATAATGATGGTGTGTTATTGTTATGTAAATGATAATTTTGATGAGTTTGCGTGAATGAATTACTTGTTATGAAACGAACTGATAAATATAACTGAATAGGGAGCCTTGGAGTTCAGACTCGGCTCGGGTAAAAACGAATGAGATAATGATTTAATGTCATGGTAGATTGTTATATGTTATCATGTTTTCATAAAATAGTATATATTTTCTTTTGGTTTTTCATTTGTTGTTTTGTCTTATTTTGCTTGTACATCATAGCATACATGTATGACTCCGTTAGAACCCAATCGTTCACATTCATGCATTTCATATTTGCATCTCCATTTTGAGACGCCGAGAGTAGATCCGGGTCGGCTTAACCGAATCTAGTAGATTAACGAACGGTTCGGTCGCCAGTGACATTTCTGGGTCGGTTCACGGGTGAGCCGAAACGGGGTGTTACACAACCCATATCACACTTTGGGGCAGAAAAATTTTCAAAATTTTCTACCCTTGGCTTAGACAATTACATCTTATCTTATCGAGGAGTAGAGAAGGCAAAGAGAGTTCTCTTCCCCTAACTTTAATTGGAGCCATTCGATAATAAGGATGACCTGAATTTGAAGGTAAATAAAAAACAACAAAACACCCATCTATCCCCTATTTCACCAGCAGCCAAGGGTATGGTTGGTCACAGCCACCCAAGTCCGGCAACCGTTGGCGGGAACTAGTTGTCCCGTGGCCAAATTTAGTCGGGGACGGCCAAAGACCTGGTCGGCGGTGACCAAATCTAGCTGCACCAGCAGGTAAGGCCGCACCGTCACCGCGCTGTTGGGGTTGGAGTTTAAAATTTTTTTTAGAAAAGAATATATCCAGCCGTAACGGGACGAACTAGATCAAACTTTAGGATTGGCTGGCCACTAATGAGAAGCACACTGGAAGGCATCTTTGGTTGTATTGGTTTTTGCGAAGATGACCACTCTTCTTCTCTCCTCTCTCGTCATCTCTTCCCTATCCTTCTTCATCTCACCCTCTTCTGGCTCTCAATTGGCTTCCGAGGTATCATTTCTTCTCTTAATTCTTGCAATTAATTAATTAAACCTCTGTTTTAAACAGTTTTATCGTTGGTATTTGATTATATATCCATATGTTGGTTTTGAATTTGATAGTAGTTGCACAGTTTTTTTTTTTAAAAGAATTATGTAGCCAAAACTTGCGGGATTGGCGATTTGTAGGAGTTGAAGGGGATTTGACTCCGCTACAGAAGCATGTTTCTTTCTTTGACCGGAACAAGGATGGGATTGTCTACCCTTACGAGACTTACTAAGGTTATGAGCTACAAACCAAGAATATCGTAGTCTCCAACTTTTATATCTGCAATAATCGTTGAAGGCGTTGGAATATCTTGCCATTGGAATGTACCAAAACAGAGGCGATTCAATATTTTCTCAGGGTTTGGGGTGATAGGGGTTGGAATAGCACTGTCCTCTGCTAGTGCCTTATTGATCAACTCTGCATTGAGCAGCAAAACAACCCCGGTGTCTCTTTCGCTCCTCCCTGTTTTTGAAAATTTTCTATCAACCGAAACGATTTACCAATTAAAATTTTCGGTTCTAGCCAATCTTTCTGCTTAATGATCACATCTCGTGCACGCTGCAAGCAGGAACATTTGTCCAAATAGTTAACAATCAAAGTTACTCATGCATGCATCATGCTATCAAGGCAGGACATAAAATTCTCACCAACAGCACCGGATTTCTCCTTAATGATAATATATTGATTGAATATGAAATGTTATTATCAGTGTGAACTTGTTATTTATGGACAAAACGATCATCATGCTACTTGAAATTTCTAATGTAGGAAAACCGCACAGACCCCTCATTCCCAGTTTATGTCAAGAATATAAACCTCGGGAAGCATGGGAGTGACACGGGAGCATATGACAACGAAGGCAGGTGTGTTTGACAGTATTTGTAAACTCGATCGGAAACCATACCTTTCACACAAATTATGAGTAATCACTGTTCTTGGTTTGCTTATTTTAAGGTTCGTTCCTGAGAAGTTCGAAGACATTTCGCAAGTATGCAAAGTCTAATACGAATGCTTTGACCTAGAACGAATTGGATGAAATGATCGACGCCAATCGAGATCCTAATGACATCCAAGTCTGGTATGCCTAACAATGGCTATTAACATGAAATGAACAGTACTGCAGGGGTGAATTAGAATTGCATGTTTGAATATTTTACCTTCAGAAATGTGATTAATTAATGGCATTTAGTAAGGCTTGCTGCTCGGGCAGAGTGGAGACTCTTGTACATGTTGAGCAGGGACAAGGATGGCCTGCTGCAAAAATACATGGTTACAGCTGTGTCCGATGGAACTCTGTTCTGGGAGTTGGAGAAGCAGTATAAAAAAGGTCGTCTTGGAATATAGGCCGTAGCTGGATATACAAAAAATATTTTGTGTATATTATATATATATATATATATATATATATATATATTTATATTTATAAAGAGGGTGGGGGGCTGTACGGAAGCACAACCAAGATGGTTGTGCTGCAGTGTCCAACGGCTGAAACATGCCTCCCACTTCTCCTCTTCTCCAGCCGTTTGATTTAATCCAACGGCTGGATAAAAAAAATTTTGCGTCGCCGCCACCTCGGCCGACGCGACGCCACCCCACCTGCCCTGCCCCGCCAGGGGCGGCGACGTAACCTTCGCAGCGGCAGGGCGGCAGATCTAACCGCCCCGCCTCTTCCCCTACCGGCCCGCCGCCGGGTAACACCACCGCCACCCCGCCGCGCGGCACGCCCCCGTCCCCAGGCCGCCACCCCACCGCGCCCCCCTTCGGCCTCAACGGCCAAGATCAAATTGTGTTGGAGTATAACAATACTTTTCCATTATATATATATATATATATACACACACACATGCCGCATGTGTGTGCACGCGCAGATTGTTTCTCGTTTACGAAAATTGATAGATTGCGGCTTCCAATTAGTTAAATAAATGGTAAATGAGGTTCGATAATGAGCGGTATAGGTAGGACATGTCGCAATTAGCGTTGAGCTCAGCTTTGTCAAAGCTCATGCTTAGTCTATTAATCAGATCACAAGATTTAATTTATTCTTAAATATTTTTTATCAAAATAGCCATAAATATTAACAGGCTCACTAATCTTAAAAATTACACTGATGGGCAAGGCAACTAATATAGAGTGCGAACCTCTATCATCATCGAAATCAACCCAAAGTTGCTAGCAGCCTAGCAGAGGTCATTTTGCTTGCATATTAACATGTAGGTAATAAATCGAGAGAATTACAATGATTTATTTATTTTTACAGTATAAATCTAGAGACTTCTCTTGGGTCTCAAAGCCTAAACGTTCAAGTATAGCCAACTTACACCTGCTAATACACATCTTCCTTTTTTCGATAAACGGAATGGTACGTAGCAAGTTTTTGAACTCTCTTTCAAAAAAAAAAAATGAAATGCACGGTTGATAATATCATGATGTGAGCTCATGCTAATTCCAGGATCTCGTGTTCAAATTCATGAAATATAATTATAATAAATATGATAATTGGTATACATGTGCGAAAACGAAGTTAATTGTTAGATGTAAGGAAGAGTGAGGCCAGGAAATTAGAAATGAATTTGATTATGAAAAGAAGGCAAGTACTTTTTCTCAAAGCTTAAAAAATAAACCATGGAATCTCCTCTAACATGTCCTTAGCCTCTCCCCTTGCTTTATTAATTTCACTCCTTTTAAGAAGCCAAGCCTAGCTACTTCATCCTCATCTTGTCAAGCCATACTCTAAGGGTGCCCTTTAGCATGCAGGATTAAATCAAAAGGAGGTCAAAAAGAATAAGCAGAAAAGCAAAAAAGCAAAATGCATGGTAGATAGAAAAGGGAGGATCGAATTACAAAGGAGAAGAAACAGTGACTAAAAACCAAGAATATAATTCGCCCAGTATCCCCAAAAGTGATACGCCATGTTACAAGAGGCTTCTAGCTGGAAGCTCCTTAATTATTTGCCTTCTGCATTAAGATACATGAAACGCTTAAGAGATTAACCGGTGAAAAAGTAATTATATGGTTTCAGATAAATGAATTCCGATGAAATATTAGACCTTTTTTCCTACAAAAACTTCTGAGGAAGGCAACAAAGATGATAATGAAGCCCACAATGGCTATCAAGCCAACGATTATAACGAGTGTCTTCGCTACCTCCCCATTGGAATCGCCTGTTCAAAAGCAAATAATAAAAATAAGAAAGACATTAGACGGAATGGGATAGGGTAATTCATATCAGCTTATAAGAGAGAATAAAGTGCACCTAGCTTGGTGATATTGCCAACTAGTGAAGGTGCATGACTAGCGTCTACAAGGATAAAATACAGATTGTAGCACGTATTATTTTTTGCTTGAGATCAGAGTAGATGCTGCGCTTCCAGAATATCATTTTTATGATAAGATTGTTGTTTATGGCATATTCTTTTTAATTGATATATATATATATATGTATGTATGAATATTATTTCTAATTAATGTCATATAATCTTTCCAGCAGGCCAACTAGTAAATCGTTTTGCTGCTTATGCTGCAACGAGATCTTGACATAAATATTGGTCATGTCAGAGCCAGGCTTTGATCGAGTTATAAGGATGCCGAATCTTGGCGGCCCGCAAAAATCAGAAGTCGGTTAAGCAACAATAATTTTTTAGTAAACATAAAGGTTTTGAGTATTAAAAATTAAGTTGTACAAGAGTCATGAAACTCTTGATCATGTGCCTATATATATTTGACAAACTACTAGAATCCACGTTTGAATAAGAAAATATGACCTATACCTGATTATGTAATTTTCACATGTATGTACTCAACTAATTAAGTTTTGAGAATGTTAATTGCTAATTCATTCAAGAATTTTTTTAAGAAAAAATTGAAAATCACGCGATAGTAATAATTAAAAATAAAAAGGTCAGGCTCATGTGCCGATTACCGAAATTAGAAGTAGCATTTGGCAACGCATGGCGATTAGCTAGTCGAGCAGCACTTAAGTGCACTGAATCCATCAATTAATTTAAATATTAAATATAAAACAATGAAATCATTAGTACATAGTAGATAGACAATTACAATATATATATTTTTTCTCATCAATAAAATTCTCTGTTTTCTCAAATAGACCCCTTCAATTACAGCTGATAGATATAACATATATAGGAGCAATCAGCCCCTTCAACCATCCATGCATCACTTTCTAATGGCTAAGTTAATGTATTAGATATATTCAATTTTCATGAGCGTCAGAGCAATTAGAAAACTATGCATGTGCACACAAACTTGTAATATTAATTGTAAATTACACATGATTAATATGTATATTTTCACGCATAAATTCATACATATCGATTACAACTTGCAGCTGGTACGTGTCAACTAAAAAGCCACCAACAAGCCGATCGTCGAACAAATTAAAAACAGAATCAGAAGAGCATAACTACTGCAAATGCTAAAGCATGGAACTAAATACACATCACAATAATCAGAACAAAATATAATTAGCGAATGCTAACACGATCAAATGAAGCAGATAATGATGAGAATTAAACGTCCGAATACCCACCGAGGAAGCTTACCGTTCGTTGACGACGTCGATGAATTCTCCCAGCCGGGCGCTTGCCCCCCGCCGGCGGCGAATCGGGCGTAGCACTTGCCAAGGTAAACCTCCCCCCATGCGCTCCCCGGGCACACCCCGCGCAGCGTCGCCCCGGCGTGGGAGACGCAATCGCTGCACTCGCCGGCGGTCAAGTCACCGACGCACTGCGCCACCCCTCTCACGTACGCCGCCTCCCCCTCCCTGTACAGCTCCGCCTCCGAGGCCAGCTTGTTCAGCACCTCGTCCCTCCGGGCCATCATGTCGGAGCCGTACTCGGTGGAAGACTGCGGGCCGCACCGCTTCGCCATGAGCGACTTGTCGGGAGCGCCCACGAAGCCGGAGACGTTGTCGTACTTGACGTAGCAGCCGTCAAGCTGGAGGACGCCGCCGGCTGCTGCGGGGCAGAGGGAGGAGGCAAGCTGGGAGACGCAGCGGCGGACGCAGCCGGCGCAGGAGGAGGTGTCAAGCTCGGCGCGGCACTGGTAAATGGCGGAGAGAGGAGCGCCTGGGGAGTCCGGCGTGGTGAGGGAGAAGTTATTGTAAGGGGAGAGCGCGGCGGAGTTGGTGACGGAAGCGAGGAGGGAGTTGAGGGCGGACTGGTAGGGGGAGCCGTCGGCGTACTTGGTTTGCGAGCAGCCTCCGTAAACGAAGGCGTCGGAGGATGAGGCGGTGGGTCTGGTACTATTGAAGAAGAAGAAGAAGGTGAGGAAGAGGGCGATGCAGACGAGTGCCATGGCAACTGGCCGTCTTTCTCTTTCTCTCTGGTTTAGTTTGTGTCGTGAATGAGAATATTATGTTGCAGCGGCGGGTGCTTCTCTGGTTTATCTTCGTCGACAAGGGGATGTGGGCAAATTTATTAAAGGCGTTCAATTAAACTTTAATGCCCAGGCTTTGTTTGGATTGATGAGTCGGTTACATTATCCAATGGGGGAGATATTAACATATTTGTTAGCTACTTAAATAAAATTTATTAAGACTGAATCAAATACCATTGTTTAATAATTACTGTTCAAATTAGTGGATAATTAATATTATTTAGTTTAAAATTTTGTGAAGAATATTCTCATAATCCATGTCGAATTAACCTCGTTGCTCCGAGAATTTGGAATTATGACAAAAAATAGAGATTAAAGCTTAGTTGGATTGAAGGAGGGTTGGAACTGTTACTTGTAATTAAGAAACTGAGGTAAATTTCATTCAAAGCACAAATCATGCGGCGCCTTGCTAAAGTTTAACAGTCTGGGCCACTACGAGAAGCTAGCTGGAAAATGGATGTTTTAGTTGCAGTGAACTTGGGAAGAAGGTCCTTTTGATGTAGCTTTTTTGCCACACTACTCTACCAGTACCAGTGTGTATGTCTAGCAACAAAAGATGCTGTATATGGCACCAACCGCTGCTTTTGCACATTTTCTTCTTTCTCCCACGCCAACGGCATAATGCGGAAAACTTAGGTGTAAAGTTACAAGGTGGGAAAGGTTTCCCCCCTTGGATAATAAAAATTATAATTATGCAAGTGCTGCAAAACGATTACTAGGATAAATAATCAGCTGCCGTCATAGTTACACAGCTTTCTCCTATCATTCGGAAATTTGCTCCTTTGAACAAAGTGTTGATCTTACACCCACTTCAAAGAAAAAAATCCAATCCTTCCTCGATGTCCCATGCAATGGATTTTGCGGAGTAATAATGTCTGTACACCACCAAATTTTTTGGACTTCTTCTCCCTACCTCGAATTTAATTAGCTTACCATCATGCTAACATGACAAGTTCTTAAGGCCAATCAAATTTCAAGTGGAAAAAAATTAGAAATTTTTTGGTGATGCAGAAAGAATTTCCTTTTCTGAAGCGTCTCGAACATCAAAATTAAGTATGGTCTGGATTTTGTGTGCACAAGATGTGAGGAAAGTTGGCTTGAATGGAAATATACATGCACTGAACTGAACCAATCGACCCAGGTTGGTTTGTTTAATCCTTGGAACCGGCCGGTTCGGCAACTCCATGGCTGCTTCACAAAGAATCGGTTGGACCAAGACCGAGTTGGTGCCCGTTTCTTAACAACTCCAAATTTATGGACCTCAACCAATACCGGTTGATAGACGTTGTTTTACTAGCTATATATGGTCTGAATCTAAATGGCCATTTTGTTTATGTTTTTAGAGATAATCTAAATGTATCAATGATCGATTATATCTCTACACATAAGACTGTTGCGACAGGAACAATAAGCTATATATTAGCAAAAAATATTACTATTTGAAATATGAATAAATATATATTATCTAATGCTAATTATAATAAGGGAGTGACTTTTTTCCCCGAGCTTTATTATCTCTTTGCTCTTTATAAACGGGTGTATTTTTCATAAAAAAATTATTTTCATTGGATGAGTCTCTTTACAAAAAGAGTGCACCTTTTAAATTAAGAATATAATATCACATAAGCTAAATTTTATAGGAAGAAATATATCCATTTACAAACAACAGATATAACTCTTTTCTTATAAATAGGTGTTACGTTTCATGTAATTGTATGACTATTCTTTACAAACCGGTAACTTTCGTATTCTTACCAATAAAATAACGGGTATGCAAAAAGTCATACCAATTTAAAAACATGTTTCCACTCTTATTTAAAAACGGCCAAATAACTATCTTCTTCTTTCGTAATTCTTTAAAATCGTCTTATTTTTTCCTAAATTTTTTTATTACCACTATTTTATGTTTCTAATATTTATAATAAATGTGCAGTCCCATTATATTTTAAATTTCAATTCACTATTAGATGGGTAATATTGTTAAAACCAGTATTTATAATTTGTTTGGTTTGCATTTCACTCAATAGTTTTCAAAGTTTAAAATATATTTTTTAAGTATAATTTGTAAATTATGTTTGGGATATATTTATACTATCTTAAAGTTGATTTTTTAAAAGTAGCCTCGTACATTGTGCAAATTATATGACTAGTAGTTGTATAAAGTAGGTGAAGTATAATGGCATGCATGGACTTATTCATCCTAATCCATTCATTGTGGTTTTTTCATTCAAAAAACATTGTTGGTTTATACACTCACGCAATTTGAATTTTGATATTTAATTTTTTTTTCAAAATTTTTAATATCTTATAATTATATAAGTATATATATATATATTATTTTTAATATTAATTGTTGAATTTGTTCAATATTGTGCAAATAATTTATATAATATTAATTATTTTAGTCACCGGGAAAATCCCATCACAATTAATTAGTGTCGGCGCAAATTTAAGAAAAAAAGTTTTTTTGATGGATTTTATGAAATGTTCTTTGGCCAACGTAAATAATTTACTTTTTAACTAATGATAGTACCATCCTAGGGGTGTATGCCATCTTCATATTTGGACTGTTTTTATAATTAAATGGCCTACACAATTTTTTTTATTTCTCATTTTTAAAATTTCTCATTATATATATATATATATATATATATATATATATATATATATATATATATATATATGTGGGTTGTTGGCAGCGCATGCAATGCATCAAACGTGGGCCGTTAGATTTCGATCCAATAGCCCACAGCCCCCAAGCCCAACCCGCCCTCCCCTGACCCAACTGACCCGATCGACCCGCCCGCCCGACCACCCACGACAAACCCTCCCGACCATCCGCCCACACCACCACCACCTCCCCTCCACCACGGCCGCCACCACTCGTTGCCTAGGCCCCCCGCCTACCCCAAGCTACTGTGGCCCACCCGCCCACTGCTGCTTGCGACAACGATGACCAACCCTGGGCTCCTCCTGCCCCCTACCCCACTGGCCCCCCGCCCTCGCCGACCACCCCCCCCCTCTCCACCACTCCCCTACATGCCGCCCACCCGGCTGCCCCTGCCCCCGACTCCTCCCACCCCCAACCACCGGCCCCTCCCCTCCCTTGCCCCCGGCTCCTCCCCCCCCCCACCCTCATCTAGTCTGGCTAGCTAGTGAGCGGTTCTTTCGGACGGGAAGCAGGCTGGGCCTATGGGCAAGTATCCCCTACAACATAAGCAACATTGTTCGCAACCACCATAAAAGCAAAAGATTCCACAGTCAAGGAGAAAAAACATACATAGATAGTGGTCTCGTGATAATGGCCGACGACACACAAAGGCTGAAAGGCTTTGAGTTGGGACTTTGGGCTCCCCTACTTACTAAAGATAATAATAATAAGTTATTCAAAAAGAAAATGACGTTAATTAACCCTTCATTAGTAGAAATATTAAAATATAAAAATGATAAAGTATGATTTTTTAAATTTGAAATTTATGAACTTTAATAAAGACGGTCAATTTTTATCTAATGTTCACATTAAGTAATTATTTATTAAACTATTTATAATTACCTATCATAACTCTTAATTCTAAATTATTAGATGAAAAATTAATGAATATAATAAAAAATCACAAAGTTGACTTCACAATAAAGTTTACACTATCATTTCTATGTGTATATGCGTGTGTATACAGGGGGAATTAGCCTACGCTATGAGACGGTCAATTTTTATCTAATGTTCACGTTAAGTAATTATTTATTAAACTATTTATAATTACCAATCATAACTCTTAATTCTAAATTTTTAGATGAAAAATTAATGACTATAATAAAAATTCACAAAGTTGACTTTAAAATAAAGTTTACACTATAATTACTATGTGTATATGTGTGTGTATACAGGGGGAATTAGCCTAAGCTATGAACTATAGCTCAGAAAGCTTTTCTGAGCCGCATTCTTCCAGCAGCTGATTTTTTATCAGACGTCCAATATTGAATGGCTAGTTTAAGTAAAATGTTTGTATTGACAAAAAATACCCTCGTCTTCCCTTTATTTCTTATTTGCTTCCCCCAACTTGGAAAACTTTCAAGTGTTTCATCTCAAATTCGACTTCCAAATCCCCCTCCTAGTCATATTCCCTCAGCACTTTGAGATTGGGCCACATTTCATCGCCATGGGCTAAGATCTATGGCAACTTACTTTACACATGAGACATCTGATTAGATGAACCGCACAGAGCTGCAGAAATTGAAATAAGAAAGATTATTTCCACCTTGCTCCATCGCTCAACTTTTCAATTCAATTCACAAAACTTCCTGAAAAGTAATTGTGCAACTTATAAGTTTAAGACATGGAGATGAAATTTTGTTTGAATAAGCAGGCATGTAACTTCTCTCATATTGAGAGTCAAATCTTGAATTCTAGACAGACAAAATAGTAAAAAAATTAAGAAAAGAAGCAATCGCTTTGTTCTGATCGGCAGTGAGTTCTTAATAGCCCCAAGGAGGATAGCTAGAAACATGAAATAGATGGCAACTACGAGCAGCACAGGGTAGGCTCGCCACCATCGTCATCGGTGGTGGAATGTGCGTACATGTGAGATGAAACGATGAGGGGGCATACCGGCAGCAAGACCATGGCGGGTGTTACAGCCTTGATTCGTGGACGTTCCGGGAACCAGGGTTTGGGTGTTGTTCCTGGATTCCCAACGTCCATGAAGGGGATAGCAGTGGTTATCCGAGTGGTGGAAACAACACACCGAGGCTAACCCGTGATTATGTTGCAGTCCAAACCGAGTTGCACGACGCTGCTGGAGGACCGAGCATGCTGGTGGAGCAAGGCGTCGGGAACAGCAGCAAGTGCCGGCATTTGGGTCGGTACATGGTGTGCCGAGCAATGCCGGGTCCGGGTTCGAAGAAACCTCAAGTTGCTGCTGATCGGTGTTTGGGTCGGCATATCGAGGTTGTGGTGCAACCGTGGACCGAGCAGGCTACCGAGCCGAGTATGCAGCGTAGGGTGCCGAGCATTCGCTAGTACCGAGCAAAATAGCGGAACCGTGCTGGAAAACTGTACCGAGCACTGTAGCGGGCAAGCGCGGGGTCGTGCGCGCTACTGCGCGTGCAAGGAGCAACAGGCGCGCTGCTGCGCGAGCGCGGGTGCGCGAGCGCGGGTGCGCGAGCGCGGGTGCGCGAGCGCGCTGCTGCGCGAGCGTGCGGGCGAGCGAGCGCGCGGGCGCGCGGGTGCGCGGGCGCGCGATGGCGTGCGCTGCTGTTCGTGCGAGCGGGCGCGCACGGGTGTGCGCGCAGGCGTGATAGCGGGCAGATGCTGGTGAACGCAACAGTGCAGGGGCATGCACGAGCGGTGGTGCTGGTTCAGGGCGATGTTGGTGAACCATTGCTGGCAGTTGGTCGGTGAGTTGCTGCGGGAGGTTGAGCCATGTCTGGACGGTGCTGGAGTCGAGCCGGCGGGCGCGACGGGAGGACCAGCGGTGCAGCCGACGGTTTGGGGATAAACATCCTGGACGTGCTGGAGTATCTTGGTGAAGATATGCTGTTATCCAGATTGGGCGTTGCAACAAACTGCTGAAGATAAACTTGGAGGCCGTTGGATGAACCTGGATGGGAGATGGTCTAGGTTGCTGAACACGGTGGATCTTGCAGATCTCTGGAGTTGAAGATGCTGGCAGATTCGGAGTTATCTTGGAGCAGCAGTTCGTGGGTATATAAGGGTTAGGCCAGACGTGGAGAAGGAAACTTCTCTTCGACGGACTGAAGAGGGGGCCGATTGGGTACTTGTTCTCGTGGTGAGACTTGCTGATCGGTGTGCAACGTGAGCAACCTGGAGAGGGAAGAAGCGAAGGAATTGCTGCAGCCGGCGCTGGGAGTAGTGCTGGAATTCCAGACGCTTGCTTGAATCCAAGGTGCACGTTGTGAGGTTGCTGGTGTTGGCAACTGGGAGGGTTACTCGGGCCAGGTAATCCTTGTGTGAGTTCCTTTGTATTTTGGGTACATTGGGGCGAGGCTGTGGGGGCTGTCCACAAGCCGAGCAGGTACTTGAGAGGAGTTCGAGTGCTTGTAATCCTTATAGTCGGTTTAATGATATAAGGTTGGGGTTTCCCCGTATATCTGTGTTGTGTTCGTTGTCTGACGTTTTAGGCAGGGAACCTTAGTACCGGGTCGTGGTCGAGGTTTACAAGGCGACGGTGGTTGCTGAGACGAACAAGGACAGAGGCACGATCTCTACCAGGCGTGTTGCTGGTGGGGCGATCGGGCAGTGCTGCGGTGGTGGTGCTGCTTGACTCCTGGAACAGCCTATCGGCAAGGAGTGCCGATAGCCAGGAGTGCTGTCGAAGTGCTGGTTTGTGTGGCCAGACACGGGTGATCGATCAAGGGCGCTGTTTGAGGGCAACACCGAACGGGTGGATCTGCTGGACGTGCAGGGGTCAACCTCGGTGGTGCGTATTGCGGCCGAACACGAGTGTAGTGTTTGTGGCCTTGGCTCCCGCTATTGCGTGTTGAGTAACAGGCTGAGTGTTCCCAGGGAGGGGAATACGCCGCACAGGCAGGGACTCGGAGGCGAAAAATTCGACCTTACGAACGGGCCTGTGACAGCGGGTATCACGGGCCTGATTCAAGGACCAAAATTTTTCACCCCTAACCAGTCCGCGCGGCGTATTCTCGACCCGAGAACACCAGCCTAACACCAAGAATGCAGTCTTGAAGAGACTACGGAAGCCTGCACACCAACACCAACCTATGTTCGGCCAACCTCAACACCCCGAGGTTGCTGCCTTCAACCCTTCGCTCAATCACCGTGTATTGGTACAACACCAAACACCAACACAGCACTTCTGGCTACCAACACGCCTTGCCGATAGGCTGTTCCAGAAGTCAAACATCGCCCAGCCAGCAACACGCCCTGGGTTCGTGCTGTCTGCACTTGCTCGTCTTAGCACCAGTCCCCTCTACTGCGCGCCTTGTAAACCTCGACCGCGACCTCGGATACAGAAGTTCCCTGCCTAAAACGATAGCCAACAAGCAAACCACAGATTACGGGAAAACACTTCCCAACCTTATATCATTCACCCGATCATAAGGATTTTACAAGCACTCGAACTCTCCTCTCAAGCACTTGCTCGGCTCGTGGACAGCCCCCACAGCCTCGCCCAATGTACCCACAAATACAATGGCACACCAGAATTACTCCCTAAGTAACTCTATCCCGATTGCCAACACCAGCAATCTAACAACGCGTACCTGGATTCCAGCAAGCCGATGGAGTTCCAGCGCTCACCACGAACACCGGCTGCAGCAACTCCACGCTTCTTTCTCACCAGCCGCACCACGCTATTTTCTCCTTGATCTGGCCTCTCAATCCTTTGATCTCTCCTCAATCTCCTGATCTCCTGATCTCCAGATCTCTCGAGCAACCAATTCGGACTCGATCTCTTCTGATCCACCGACCTCCAGAGACTCGATTCTCCTCCTCCGAGCATCCTCCTCTTTGAGTTCCGACTCTGAACTCAAGAGTCTTCTCTTTGGATCTGGCCTGATTCCTCCTGAATCACACGCCTCTTTTTCAGCATAACCCCATGCATATATATGCATCACGTCCTTCTGATTTCAGATAACACCGGATCTTTGCCAACATCTTTATCCACAAAGATCTGCAATCCCCACCGTATCCAGCAACCTAGCAGCACACCACGTCCAGGTTCTTCCCAACGGCCTTGTGGTTATCTTCAGAAGTCTGTTGCAGCCTCCACGTCTGGATATGGATCATATCTTCCACTAAGATACACCCCCAGCAACGTCCATGGATGTTTATCACAAACCGCCTTGGCTGCACCGCTGGTCATCCCGTCGCACCCGCCGGCTCGACCCTAGCACCGTCCAGACATGGCTCAACCTCCCGCAGCAATTCACCGACCAACTGCTAGCAATGGTCTACCAACATCACCCTGAACCAGCACCACCGCTCGTGCATGCCCATGCATTGTCGTGTCCACCAGCATCTGCTCGCTTGCACGCCTGCACGCACACCCGCGCTCGCCCGAACAGCAGTGCGCGCCATCGCGCGCCCGCGCACCCGCGCGCTCGCGCAGCAGCGCGTCTGTCGCTCCTTGCGCGCACAGTAGCGCACGACCTCGCGCTCACCCGCTACAGTGCTCGATACAGTTTTCCAGCATGGTTCCGCTATTTTGCTCGGTACTAGCGAATGCTCGGCACCCTATGCTGCGTACTCGGCTTGGTAGCCTGCTCGGTCCACGGTTGCACCACAACCTCGATATGCCGACCCAAACACCGATCAGCAGCAACTTGAGGTTTCCTCCTAGACTCGGCCACATGCTCGGTACACCAAATACCGACCCATGTGCCGACACCACTGTTGTAACTCGACGCCATGCTCGATCACATAGCAGCTCGTGCACCTCGGTTTGCAACCTGCAACTCAACACGGGTTAGCCTCCGTATGTTTTTCCACCACTCGAATAGCCACCGCTACCCCATTATGGACGCGGGACACCTAGGGACAACACCTAAACCCTAATTCCCGGCATGCCCATGAATCACGTCTGTGACAGCGGGGATGGTGATTTGGTACGACCAACTAGGGCGGATGAGAAAAGCTGGGATGGAGATTGAACATGGTGGAAAAGGGTACCAGACGTCATAAATGTCATCTAGCGTTTCAAAAGAAATCTGGGCTTAACCCGAGTTATGTTTACCCATCTGTTTTCGAAAAGTGCTAACGTTTGCCCAGGGCAGAAATTTTTTGCCTTAAACTTTAATTGGGGCTGTCTAATTATAAGAATAGCTCAAATTTATTATTTAAGAAAAAAATTTTAATTTAGACCATCCGATTACAAGGACGACTCAGATTTATTACTTTAAAAAAAAAGCGTTGACTACAGTCGAGCGACCGTGCCGGCCACAGGTGGCCATGCCGCCCACTAACTAAATCCGATCATGGGGCAATCAAACATAGCCGACCGTGGCCGGATCAAGCCGCGCAGCCACAAATTTGGTCATCTGGTCAGGGGAAGACCAAATTTAGCCTGCAGCCAGATCCGGTCGCACAGTAAAAAAAATAAAATTAAAATTTCTGTGGCCGCCACCCCTCCAAAGATGCCCCTCGTCCCCACTCCCCCTTGACCTCACCGTCCAACCGCCCCACTAGGCAACCTGACAATAGGATCAAGGGGCATCTGCGACGGGGAGTAGGGAGGAGGGGCGCCCGGAATGAGACGACAAGGTCGAGGTGGAGTGCGGCAGGGCAACGGCCACGGTGGGACGGCGACCACCAGCATTGGGAGGTTTAGAGAGAGAGAGAGAGAGAGAGAGAGAGAGAGAGAGAGGCACTTTCAACCATGTTACAAGAGAGTGGTCTCTGAGCCCATTAAATCTGGATCCTCTACTTACAAGAATAATCCAGATTGAATCTCAAACAAAATAAACTTAATGTACGCGCCGCTATTGGCAGAGTGCATCCGAGACCCAGTCGCACATGACCAGATTAGGCCGAGGGGCGGGATCTTGCTGGCAATTCTGGAAAAGCTACTAATAGTAAAATAAATAAATAAACAAACAAATAAATAAAGATTTATTGACAGATGGAACCACCGCTAGCAACATTATTTTTATTTTTATTTTTTTATTGTTGGTAACCAATTTAACCACCTGCAACCAAATCTGGCTGCTAATGGCTTGATCAACTGTGTAACACCCCAAATTCGACTCACTCGTAAACCGAACAAGAATGTTAGAGGTCACCCAATTAATTTGACTAACCCAGACCTAGTCCAAATAAATCTACTCTTGGTATTTTAAAATAGAAGATAAATCTCTTAATGCATGTAGGAGATGTAAAAAACCTTAACATGATACTAAATGAATGACTTAACAAACAATTTATACTCAAAGACAATCACAAAAAATCGATAAAATTTCTAAAAACTAAATAGATAGAGTTTTCTCTAAAAGTGTAATAATGGGCCAACCTGTTAAAACAACAATATATATAAATATAAATAAACATCACAAAATAACTTAAAACATTAATTTCATAACAAAACAAAGCCATATCATCACAATTCTAATCATAAATTGGGTCTTTTTGTTCATTACATCTTTCATATTTATCATATCCATAATATCATATTTATAAATTGGGTCTTGACCCATTTGATGATTTCATCTGTCACATTAGTTATATCATTTCAACACCTTTTTAGCCATTTCAACATCAAACATTGTATTATTAACTGATACATCATAATCAAAACACAATAATTCAATATATCGCACCAGGTTGCTCTTTTGTCATGGTTGACATATAAGATTCATGTTATTTATCTATATATATAATAAAAAATTGTCAATAACAAATGTTATTGATCCAAAAATAATTATATAAAGGTGAGCTGACTCTTATTTTAAATAAAACAAATTTATAACTTTTGTTAGACTCTCATAAGGGCATCTATTGGGAAGTCATCTGGGTCGCAGACCAATAGCATTATGAACTGATTAGTCTATTGATGCCTCTCTCGATATTTTTTCATTTTTCTTTTCTGTCCTTTGAGACTACCAATATATCTTAAGCCTTTTCTTTTCTTCCATATATCTCCTAACACTGAATACGAAGCATGAGCACTCTCAAGCAGTAGTAGTACCCTTGTAACTACATATCAGGATGTGTGCTATAATAAATAATACTTGTAAACCTCCACATTTTTCTAGCCGTGAGGAAACTCAAATTGTTGAGTTGTTAGGATCCTTATAGAACAACCTTTTCATTAATCTAGACCCTAATATGACTAACACGTGTACCCCCTTATGGTACATGTGAGTCGATTTCACTATCTCTTGTATTAGTAAAAACTCAATAAAAATTATGTGTGGTCTTAAAAGGAAATTTAATATTATAGGCCCAAAGGCAACTTGAGGTGAACTTTATTTTTAAATCAAACCGAGAGATCTCATCCACAAGAATTATTAATCAAAAAAATGATTTTATTAAATTATCCGAATTAAGTGGGATCTAATAAATGCTTAACCCGTAATGTAGTAAGTAAAATAAATCATAATAGAATAGAACGAAAAATAGAAAACGAATCCTAAACGGACTTGGTAGAAGCTCCAAGTTAGGCCACGCGCCTAAGCGATGAGCTCCTACTCCACACCTACATATACAAAGCCACACACTAATGCTCATGCTAATTATATAATGTATGTATGACATGAATGCATGTGAAGGATTACGTAATTATGAATACTATAATTACTATTATTAATATCAACCAATCAACAATAAATTAAATTAATAATTATAATTTAAAATCTTCGTATTCTTACTTTTAACTAGGTGAACTTATATTCATCACCTATCAATTCTCATTTTAAATTAACTTTTAATTTAATAATTAATTTATCGAAACAATTATAACCATCATACCTAGTTTCACAATTTTTAACATCATCCATAATATATTTAATTTCCTAATCAAATAATTTAAAATATCATTAATCATTATTAATTCTAAATTTTATAACGTAATTTATTAATCAACTGATAATTGTCCTTAAATTTTAAAATATTATATTTATAAAAATATAAATAATTTGTAAAAATTATTAATACTATGCATAACAATTAAAATAAAACAAAAATTTAAAATTTGAGATGCCAAAAAAAATCATGTCTCACTATGATTCGGAGTGAAGTGTGCCGAGACCGCAGCGGTGGTTGCTGATGGTGCGAGGGGTGGTGGCATGGCTGGAAATCAGTAAGGAGGATGTCAGGGAGGGAGCCAAGGTAAGGGCTAGGTGGATAGGAGAAGATGGCGGCGACTCTGCTGGAAATTAGCCGGCGGCAGTGACAAACCGGCCAAAGGATAGGTGGAAAGGGGCGAGTATGTAGAGGAAGGCAAGGAGAAAGGGCAGGTAAGGGAAGAAGAGGGTGGTGAAGCGGATGACTGATCAGACAGCGGCGAGGCTGCAGCGGCGCGCCAATGGCGGCAAAGGGCGAGCAGGGCGGTCGGCTAGTAGGGTAGGAGTAGGAAGAATGGTAGAAGGAAGGGAGGGGATGATGGGCGACGGCTTGGTCGGGAAGGGAGCTGGCTGACAGGGACGGCGATGGTCGAGTGTGACGGTGCTGCGAGGCAAGCCGGTGGCGGCACTCCAAGAATAGGGCAAGGGCGGGCGGCTGCGAACTAGGTAAGAGAAGGTAGAAGGTGGAGGAGGAAGTAGGAGGGTGGGCGACGGCGGCGTTGGCCGACGATGAGGTCGCCGGTGGAGGGAGGCCGGCAGCGATACGGCTTACCCAACCCGGCCATTACAAGTGTCTATATATATATATATATTTGTAGAGCTTTAAACTTATCCATTTACGTGGAGATTCTAAAAGATCTTAGTTGTTCCAAATCGGTCGAAAGATATTTTTAAAAAGAAATTAGAGGAAAAGATTTGTATTATTATGAAATTATCGAAAGAAATTTATGAAAATATTAAATTGGCCATGATTTTATGCCAATAAGGTAGAAAAAAGGACTTCGGTTGCTTGAATTCTCACCGGAGCCTTAGAGTTTCCCTGCGCAGCTGTAATTTGCACCCTTTTATACCGTTCCAATTCTGTCTAACGTAGCTAAAGTCCTCCCTTATCGCCCAGCATATCTAGCCTAAAGGTGGCTTTTTCTCTTTTGCAGAAAAAAGCAGGGGAAGTTATTCCCGCCCCTGAAGTAGACAGCCAGAGTCTTGGGCTCCCTCGAGGGAGCATTATTAGAGCCTCACACGCGCCGCTATTTGAGTTCTGCCTCGGTGAAGCCTTGCCTCGCTGCTCGCTGCTACGAAGGAATTCGCTGGAGCACCACTGACCCGAGAGGAGATCCATCCTAGTTGCTGCCGCGGATGATCTCGTGAAGCCAAGGAGTCACTTTTGCTATCCTGCTGTCACCCTTCTGTTTCGAGCCCAGTGAGGAAGAAGCCTTGGAGTTGGAACATGGCTACCCATCTGGAAAGATCACTGCCTCGCCACCTTGTTGCTGCAATGCTGCCGACACCTAGGAGAGAAGAACCTCTCTCCGTGCTTGTCAACATACCCTTGAGAGTGCTGCTGTTTGGAGTACGACATGTTGCCAACGTGCTGAGAAGCCTACCGTGGAGCCTTGCAGTGAAGTTCTGGAGTTAGGTCGCTTTACCGTCTTGCTGCATTGGAGAGTTGTCGCCCAGAGCGTTGCTGCCTTGATGCTGTGAAGGAAGCTGCTGCGTGACGTCGACGGCCTTGCCTCATGTTGCTACCGGAGTTGGAGAGTTGCTACACTGCTTCGCCGACCAGAGCCTCATCGCCGCATTCCCCCATTGCTGAAGTTTAGAGCTTTGCCGCCATCAAGTGCAGAAACTAGAAGCCCTGCTGCCTCTCTCATTCCTTTGCTGTCTTACAGCCCCATCTTGCTATCAGAAGGGAGAAAGCAAAACAGGGGAAAGCAATAACAAAAGGCCATTTTTTCGACCAATGCCGGTCGTCCCTAGCCCCACTATAGTGTCCAACGTGAAGCTTGTAAAATAATATTTGGATTTGGGTGGAGTCTCACCGGAGTTAGACGTTGCCATTGTCGGAATTTTGGAAGTTAACCGGAGGAGGGAGAAAACAGAGATTCATCTTCCTGAGGAGTGGAGCTTGGAACTTTCTTTCCTGAAAAAGGATTCCCATCCATGGCGTGCCCTCACCCCCATTTCTTAAGTTTTTAATTGCCATGGTCGCTAGAGGATCATTGACGGCGCCCGAGAAGAAGCCCACATGCCGGAGGTGATGCTATTAAAAAAGCAGAGGTGTTCAACACCGGAAGAAGATGAGTAACGAGAGATATTTATCTTTTTGCTGCTAGCTTGAGGTTTTCCGTCCTACGGGAGTTGCTCGACCGATGTCACCATATCTACTGGATTAGTTGAGCTTTAATCACCAATGGTCGTTGTTGTGCGTTGTCTTCGCTAGAACAGGGGTGCAATGCTTCAACTATCTTGCTGCTTTCCAGTGGCTACCAGAGTTTGCTTATTGGATTCCCCTCATTGATAATTTTTAAAGACAACTCTCACTAGCCACCGGGAAATTGTTGCCGTCGCCGGAGGTGGAGTCATGAACGCCGGAAATGCCAAGGAGAACGTTGTGAAGGAAGAAGGTGTTTGGAGGATAATTGGTCCGGACTCTTTACTCTGGATATTGTTTACCCGGCCACCTTTTACACTTGACCATGTCCGCGAGTGTTGTCCGTGAGTGCTATTCAACAAGTCATTTGTAGACCAAGCGATTCAATTCGGATCAACCTGAATTTTAAATCGGGATTTATTTTAAGATATTTTCTTACTCTGATTTGTGTAGAATTCTGTATACAACATCTTTTTCTTGGGTCACAGTATCAAAATCAATTTTTTTGTAATGGACAAGCTATATATGAAATCAAAGAATTAAAGTAGTAAAAATTTCATTATAATTTGTAATTTATAAAAAAGTTAAAAATTAATAGATTATGAGTACAAATTTTACCGTGAATTGACTTAAAAATTAAAGTTAAACTCTAAAAAACGACGTAAAATTTCTTACCCAATCCTCAACAAAGATACAATCCGCCAAGGCGAACAATTTTGTGCTGGGACTATATATATATATATATATATATATATGGTACCCCCCAGATCGCGATATCACTAGTATCTACCTCTTTTAAACTTCTCATGAATGACTAGTTTAGCTTTGGCTATGCATGAACGAGGGCACTGGAAGGGCAATGAAGTTGGTTCATCCACAGTTTCATAAATGGTATACTCAGTTTTAAAGATGGGAGGCAATTAGTCAGTCCCTAGCAAAATCTAAACGAGTTCAAATGAATGCCATTTTATTTCTTCATGCCAAAGTCAATAGGAAGCCTACCGCAGGCTGCGAGATGTGAAGTATCTGTAATTAAGATAGTAAACTACATAACAGACGTGGAAGTCTTACTTATAATTGAGTACGACAATTTCTTACTTACATTGAGCCTTCTACCAACCTGTCCTATCAGATCCTTCTTCCAAGTGTTACCGTCTAAGTTGAATACATATATACCAGCTGGTGTCATCTAAAATATTAGATTTCCATATATTTATATCACTCGTCCGTGGGGCCCGGTGGGGTGGGCATCGTCGGACAGACATCGGACGAATTATTGTCCGCGTCTGTCCAAAATTCGTCGGACCAAATTTGTCCGACCGACTTCGGACATCGAACTGTCCGTCGGGCCCAAACAGTGTCCGCGGACAGACCAAACCCTCTCCGCCGCGGCCGCCTCCGCAGCCGCTGCCGCCGCCGCCGCTCCGCCTGCCGCTGTAGGAGGGTTAGCAATGTCAGACGACCGCGCGACGATCGCCGGCGGCGGAATTGACGACGCGAGCAGAGGGTATCGGCGGCGGAATCGACGACGAGCGGCGATTCTGGCGTCGTGGAGGCCGGGCAACGGCGGGGCGCTCGGGGCATCACAGCAACGCCGCGGCAGGGCCTGGCGGCGACGATCGGCGGCCGGGCGACGCGGCGGCGACGGCGGCGGAATCGACGACAAGCAGAGATTCCGTCGTCGTGGAGGCCGGGCGACGGCGGGGGCTCTCGGGGCGACGGCGGCAACGCCGCGGCGGGGCCTGGCGGCGACGATCGGCGGCCGGGCGACGCGGCGGCGGCGGCGGCAGCGACCACGCAAGGGGCGGCGCTGTTTGGACGGGGAAGAGAATGGGTCGAAGGTATGATTGATGGCAATATCGTAAATAAGACTTGACTCGTCAATGTCTCGAGTCAATAATAATAACTAACTCGGAATAAATCCTAAAAAAATCCATAAAATCAGAAAAAATTCCATAAAATAAAATAAACACTATAACATCATAATGACATTCTATAACTAATAACCCACCCAAATTCCCGTAACGCGTCCTAACGCGGTAAATGGCCTAAACTAATTCCACGATCAACTATATATAAAATAAAAAAATAATCGGCATACTCTCATATATTCTGATAACTCATTCTTTTCTGTTGTATTCATGATGTTATCATTATATACTTGGGTACGTATGACCCTTATGGCTTGTACACCCGACCAGCGTCGACTCAGTACACATATTCTAAAACATACTCGACTTGAACCGACGATTGAACCAATCGGTTCATAAGCATAAAACCCTGACTCAGATCACTGGTTTTACATTATGTTTATAATGTGATATATTTTTTTCAAAGATGGATCATACAAGTTTGTTATTAAATATCGGACACTCGGTCGGTCGTTCGGTCGGACAAAAAAATGTCCATGTTTGGTTTGTTTTAATTCGGTCGAATTCGGTCGGTCAAATTCGGTCGGACATACTTCGGACATCGGACAGACGGACAAATTCAGACGTCCATGCCCACCCTAGGCCCCGGTATATGTTCTCATCACGTAAGATTTAATAGAACAGGTGGGATCCACGAGGTCATGATGACCACGAGAGCTAGCTATATACACCACACGCATGAGAGTAAATACGAGTTATTAATGTTGACTATATAAAACAGTACATATATTCAACGACCTGACAAATGATATAGTTTTTTAGAGCAAATGACAATCTTTCTTATCAACCCTTGATCGAACGAAATCAATTAACCGCGGTTCATTTTTTCATTGGGCTCGAATTCCTAAGAGATACAGAGCTAAGTGATTACATGATGTATTTATGGAACATAATCTCTTCCTGGATTTTATTCAGCTCTCTTTTAAGGTGCCACGACTCGTCTTGCATTTATATTATGGTGAAAATTTTAAGTATCACATTACGATCTTTGAAAATTGAAAACCTTTAGCGCTAAAGAGGGAAGTGATCAGTATACCTTGTGAAGAGATGTATTGGATATCACAGCACTGGTTTAATGCTCAAACAGAGGAATTAATATTTAATAAATTTCAAAAACATTGAATACACCATTCAATGTTTACGAGTACAGTTTCCGGGGTGCTTGAAGGCGCTTACTATTAGACTTTCAATTGCATTGAAGCTGAGTTAATGCCTTCATTATTTTTCTTGTAAGCTTCAGTTTCCACCTGATACATGAGCAGAGTCTGAACTCGCACAGTTGCACACTTTCAAATTAGTTTGGTGTGCCCATGGCCATGGACGTAGAATGGTTTTTTTAATTCCACGGCATGACATACAATTGTACAAGCCATCTATGTTACATGAAAGTGTGATTAAGTAGCATGGATTTATGACTCCTCCATATGCACTCAATTCTGTAAAAAGAGGCTTGTGAATCTGTGATCAAGTATCAATGACAGGCATAGTGAAGTACTAATTACGAGAATCATACATCAATCAAACATGTGAAGCCAACTAACAAGAAAAGGGCTTTCCCGTTCATTTCATTATTGAAGGTCAGCAAAAAGTCACTTAATTAGCAGAATGGAGATACAAAAGACTAACATACAGTTAAACCTGCGAAGCTAATCAAGAACTGGGTTTGATCCCCATAATAAATTTTACACTTTTAGGCGAGAAATCCTAACACAGATCACAAGAACACAACACTACAAGTCTACCAAACTCAGAAAACCCAATACGTTACACCATTCACTAAACAGCTCCATTCATGTCACCACCACCGTCACTAACATCCACAGCAGCAGACGGAAAGGATCTATCACCTGCCTGTACCACGTACTGTTCTCCTGGACTCACGTGACCTCCGCCAACTCACGGCCATCTCCAGCGACGCCCCGTTGCACGCACCGCTCCAAATCTCGGTGAAGGCCCGGATGATGATGCCATGGTGATACGGCGAGTTCAAAGCCAAGAAGCAGTTCAGAAGCTCTCTTAGATCCGCCTCCGCGTATATCTCCTTCTCCATGATCATCTGCAGCATTGACTGTCGGAAGTCGAGGTAGGGGTCGTCGGACTCCTTCTCGACGGCCACACTCTCGTCGATCCTCGCCCGACCCTTCGCCGTGGTCTTCGTCGAAGAAGAAGAAGAAGAAGAAGCCTTCTTCTTCGGCGCTCTGTTGTCGGAGTAGTAATGCGGAGAGAAGTCGGTGCACGAAGATGGACAGTCACCATTGTAGGAGGACTGAGTGGTGGCTCTGTCCCAAGAGCTCCAAGAGGACTGGTAGAGCTGATTTGGCTTGCCGAACATAGGGGCCGAGCTCTTGGGCCGTCGCCGGAGGAAGCTGGCGACGATTTTCGGCCGGCGGCAGCTGCAGCCGACGTTGACTACAACCGATGTGGTCCGGAGCAACTTCTTCCTGGTAGAAGAAGACATTGTGCGACCATGTAGGGATATGAAGTGGTATGAACTGCTTAAGTAGGGAAGAATAGATGGGTGGGTGTAGTGTTGGTGAGAGTTTGGGGGTGTCCTTTTGTTTCTGGTGTTAATCTTGCAGTAAAGGAAGGCTTTAATTGAAGGGAAGGGTGAGAGAGATGGGAGAGGTTCCATTAATGGTGGGGCATGTGATCTATCAAGGGGGACCTTCATTTAGCTTTAATGGAGGTTGAAGCCTTAGATACCGAGCTTGGTATGTACGTGTATTGGGTGGACATGGGCACTATATTTGTATGTTTGTAGAACGATCAGCAATGACTGATAAATGCTGATCTATTGTTTGATCTGCGATCTGCAAAATAAGTTTTTTGTCCGCGAGGAACACTGCATGAATGCGAAGAGCTCTTGGATATAAACGTCCCGAGATGGATGATATGCATAATGCATGGACCCTGCCATGACACTTATTGACACATGAAGAGAGAAAAATAAATCTGTGCAAATTATAATTCAAAGCATTAAGCATTTGGTTTTAGTCAAACCAGATAACTAATTAACAAGAGATATACTTATATATATATAATGGAGGTCCAGGTCTCAATAAGAAGATTAACGGCAGATTCCCAATTCCAACTGGCTTCTGGAAAGTTTTCCGTGGAATCCATCGATTCTATTGACACAAAAATTGAGGGATGGCAGAGTCACATTGGGATTCATTTTATTTTGTCAAATTAGCTGGTTGTGGACTGCCAAGTTGCATGGCTTTGTGCAATGTGCGTGCCCCGTCGGTACTCGGTACTACTATCGTCAAACTGTCACGTTTAAATGTGTTAATTTGGCACGCAGAGTGCCAGACGAGCAAAATTGTTTGTAGCAGAATCTGATCGGCTGCACCACCAGCTTATAACTACATGGTCTGATTTTAATATTAATCACCTTTATAGAGCTGACATATATACAATATCCAATCCAGAGTCCAGGCTCCAGACTCCAGAGGCAACTGAGAAACACACAGACAGATTCATATAACTGGGTCCGTCCTCTATTGTTTATTTCTAAGGCAATTCACTAACTTGTCTTGACGGCTACCAAGGCCTAACTCAGAAAAAGACAAGGTCTATTCGTTGCTTATCTTCGGTCATCTCGACGTCAAAAACCGGGATTAGTGACAAGGTCCGGTCATTACTAGAATGGGAAACGACAAGAAGCGTTCTGCTTTGGCTTTTCTGCTTGCTTCAATGAACAGCATACATTGATGGCCAAAATGATGTCTCTGGGCAGCCCAGGGGAAGCCTGAAGGCAAGCAACTATAAACGCTATAATAACATCAAGTTGCATATTGAAAGAGGGCGGTAAATTTTCAATTCAAGGCAAAGGTACTTCTGCAGTCAATGCAATTGGGATTTTTTGCTTTCTTTTGTAGGGATATATAGAATTGAGAATAAAGAGATCGATGAAAATAAAACGGAGGTGGTCATTTCACTTGCTTGCTAAACAGAGGCGTTAAACCGAGCTGATTGATTCATCAATATTCTTGTTGGATGGACATTGGACAGTACTGTGATAATTTCCTACAAGCTTGCGGCAACACTGCATGCGAGCTATTCCTCGTCTGGCAACGTCGGGCTCTCGAGCCGAGATCGCAAATAGCTCAAGCAGGGGCTCGGGTTTGGCTCGCCTCAAGAGAAATTGAGTTTAAAAAATATTTGTCAAATTGGTTAAAAAAAAGTCAAATAGAGCTTGGATTACTAGTTACAAGCCACTTAACAGGCGGAGCTGGGGCTCCCTTGCCATGCACAGTCTACAAAAATAGGAGAGAAATAAAAATTTAAATTTATGTATTTTTTTCCTCCTTTATTTCAACCAATTTCAAAATTGCACAAAATATACAAACAAAGGACACGCTATGGTGATTTTTGATGGGCAACCCTAGCTAACTCTTTGGTGATTAATGGTGAAAAGATTTATATCACTTGGAGAAGTAGGAAATGTGTGCAGTGGCATTTTTCATTTCTTAAGAGGAACCCCTTGGCCCATTTGGGCACGAATCGCGATCACCCACCGGGCCGTGCCGCATCATTTTCGTTTTGATGCTTTGAGCTCTGTTTGAATGTACGTTCACTATTTGCATGTAAATCCTAAGAATGAAATCATACAACCGAGCAGTCATCCTCTTCCATCCATTCATTATACATCTATATATACTATCTATCTATCTAGCTGTCTCTCTCTCTCTCTATATATATATATTGCATTATTTGTATTCAATGTTTTTTATTACGAAAGTATTTACTCATTGGATAGTTTATAATTATAAATAGTTATCAATCATTTCTTTTACAGGTATTGTCAAATATTTGCGCCATAATACCCCAAGATGAACTTAAAAAATCTTGCCATGCATCAAATTAGAGCCATAATTTGAAGGTTTCTTCTACACGATGAGCAGTTGTAGTCTTTTAAATCTCTAGCTAGCTAGTCCAATTGGCAGGTCGATCTATGTATATCTAGCTTTCCAAAATTTAACACGCTTCACCAATTACTTCTCGGCGCCATTGATATTATGTGATAATGCGGGTTATGCCATGAGCAATACTAAACTTTATAAAAATTCTCACTTCCTCCTCCCTTGCTTTTATCTTCACGAGGTATCATGAGCGCTAGCATAACTCTACGTTATTGATCATCACATATAACTTTAGCCGACAACTTGAACACAAAATGTAGTGAATAAGCTAGCTACATACCACTGTCATGATTGGAGCGTGAATTTGAGTTATCAATCAAAGTCAAAGCTGCAAGGATAATTGACATCAGTGAGTTGATAACCATGGTTGGTTGAAAACGAGATCAGTTGGCTAGCTAATCGAAACTTCCCTTACCTATATATGATCTTCATGAAATGTGAAGCAACTAACTGAGGGGAGCTAAACTGACCCACTTTCACCAACCATAACGACAACTTATCCAACCCTAGCATTCTACTTCTTCACTTTCAGATTGTTGGAGCCTCTCATTTATTCACCTCAATCCATCATAAATACCAAAAACTGCAATGCATGCCATCTTATAGTTATTTTAAAATGAAGTTAAGAAAACGTATATATTGACAGTAGCCAGTCCAAATTTTCCGTATTAAGTCGTCTCGGCCAACAAGGCTGCAAGACAGCTTGAAAAATAAAAAAAGGTTGCAAAGACCCAATAGACTAATCCCTTGCATATGGATGATAACTATAATGCTTCACTTTGGTTGGATGTTACGGTACCCAAGCCTAACAATTTAACCTTACGCCTAGTTTACTTCTCACGCTAGTAAGACAGGTTGACGCCAGAGCTAATTCATTGGGTAGCTAGTCAGGCCCTTTATCGGCCACTTGGCCATGGTTTAGTTTGGCCTTTTATGATTAAATTAAAGGTCAAAACTAGTAATTAATTTTTCGGGTGTTTGATGATCGATTAAATTATAATGAATTCACATCGGGAAACAAGATCCCACGTCGGAAAGAAAATGACGAAGCTACGTATTTGACTCCACGTTCACAACTCCTAACTGCGAAACCGTATATTTGTTCCGAAAATCTGAAACAAAGCAAAAGAGCCGGGGGAATAACAAACTGTCTCTCCTATTCTTCATCACCCACTCCTCCCTCAGAAGCCAAGGTGGTCGTTCAGACGTAGAAAAAGGTTACCATATCCAATACAGATTTGATTGGTCATTTTTAGAAAAGACAAGGAGGTTAGGGAGTTGGCAGCCAGAAGAAGCGTCTAAGTCAAGGAACTTCTTCCTCCATGTGAACAGACCATAAATACTCATACTTGTAGTAATAGACAGTGAGAGGAGAGAGAAGGATAGTTAGGTCCCTTCTCTTGCACTCCTAATTCCTGCTTGGATATCACGTCTTTTGCAGAAATACCGCAACTGCTCCACCGCTCGAGCGGTGGGGAGGAAGGATTTGTATGAGAACCTTTTGCTTGTTGGATGCAGAGGGAATCTGTTGCATACGGAGAAATTTATTTGGCCTTCGAAATGGTTTGTGTTGATGACATGACCCTGCTACTTCCGTGTATGCAGGGCTTGCCTGTTTGAAGGAGAGGACATTGCATCAAGATATCAAATAAGAAGGCGGATGGAGAAAAAGGAGGAAGTTCAAGAAATGAGATGTATAATGTGATCCCTGTTCTGGCCTGCATTTAGAGATGGCTGTGTTTTTCTTCATTTTTGCATTGAAATTCAACGTGAGAAGTTGCATGAAAATCGAAATTTAAGAAAAGATTCCTTGGCAGGAGAGCATTTGATCATCGTCCTCTTCGTGCGGTTAACTGATCTTGTGTTGGTAAGATGCTTAAGCAACGTCAAACCTTCTCCTCTCCGAAAACTTTTTACGTTTTTGTTATATATAATTTTTTTTTTCAGTCTATGTATTATATTCTGTTTTTACCTTTGTCTTTATCCTTTTATTCTGATTGCTTCTGTGCATTGTATTCTGTTTCTAGTGCTTTGGCATTTTCTGTAGTAGGGATATGTTTCAATAATGCTAATATTACATGTCTTGGAGTTGATTGGATCAATTGACTACGTTTGCTTTTGACAAAGAATTATCGTTCTGCCTCTGAATGCTCTTTTTCTTTTCAATTTGTTGCAGGAAATTATTCTTAATTAAAAGCTGGTCCAACAGATATGTTGGGAGATTTTATCACAAAAGCACTTGTGTATGATACATATAAAAACTGCCTTCCATTTGCCCCTTGTTTATCAATGAACATTGTTCTCTCTTTTAATCATGTCTGTTTCTGAAATTTGCAGACTTTTGTTTGGATATACATATCCAGCATTTGAATGTTTCAAAACCGTTGAGAAAAACAGAGCCGACATTGAAAATTTGCGATTCTGGTGTCAATATTGGTACACAACTGCTGCCTATGAACTATTTACAAAATGCACTCTCTTTATTCAGATACGTTGCTTTATATTGCGATTACTGTATATTCCTAGCTTGATTTCGCGGTCATAGGATTCTCCTCATACATTTGCTTCTTATATCAAATAACCCTTTTAGAACAATGAAGCAGTCGACTTGATATACAGCGTTAATGTGAACAGTGAAAGTAACAAAAAGAAAAGAAATATAATAAAAGATAGGTCATTTATTTATAGGGAGGTGATCGATCTCCGTTCTTGTGATTCTCATTACTATTTGCAACGGCACGAAGGCGTAGTTACTTGCACATGTGAGACCAATTACTTGGCATTGTATGTGCGAGGTCTCGCCGTGTAAGAGCTAAAATTTTCATTGAGGACAATAGCAAAGCTCGCAAGTTCTTCTAAACATGATATTTGATGCATTCGACAATATATTATTAGATTGTCATTGCCAATTATGAAGGAAAAAAATTAAATATTGATGTTAGCTGTGTAATCGTTGCAAGCATTATTTGTCGTTAACAATGCATTAGTTGCTTAATAGCGTATTTTTGTTCTTCCAGGATTGTAGTGGCAATAATTACATTATTTGAGAAAGTTGGAGATGTCTTCATTTCATGGTAGCATTTCAAATATCACAAGCCTTAAACTACTATTTTGTTACTTTTTAAGACATGAATTAACACTTTGAATTGTTTGGAATGTTGAAAGGCTGCCGATGTATGGAGAAGCGAAGCTAGCATTCATCATTTATCTCTGGCACCCGAAGACAAGGGTAATTGATTAAATTGCATTTATTTCTTTCCAATATGATTAGCACTCTTAATGATGCTAGTGTTTATAGAAATTATTCGAATTGCAGGGAACCACATATGTATATGAGACCTTTTTGAAGCCTTATGTTGTACAGCATGAAACAGACATTGACAGGAGACTACACGAGATGAGGGCCAGAGCTTTGGACATGGCTGTGCTGTACTGGAAGAACATTGCAGAGCAAGGGCAGACAAAATTCTTCGAAGCTCTTCGGTATCTGGCTTCTCAATCACTCAGAGCATCCCCTGTTTCTTCTGAGGTGATGAAACAAACGCCGCTCCGCTTGCTCTCATATGCTTTGTGAAGCGTCGTTAATTTTGTAGTATAATAACATTGTGACGTTGGAACTCACCTTTCAGCATCGTGAAGGGAAGAGTTCGCCGCCAGAGATGCCACCGCCGCCGCCATCACGGAAACAGTCGCCGCTACCGAGGTTATCGACAAGGCGGTCGGAGTTGCAATCGCCCATCGGGAACCCTGTGTATGAATCACCACCGGAAACAGGGACGGTGGAGGAGAACATTGTTCGGGCAGCGCCGAGGTGGGGACGGGGTGGTGGTGGACTGCATGGTTCGCCACTCACCCCGCGCTCAATGTCTACGGGTGCCAAGTTCAGCAACAAGCACATGAGGGAAGAGGGCAATGAATCACTTCGCGCCGCTCGATACAAGCTCCGGCGAGCTCGGCGACCTGACTGAAAATTGTGAATTTGGAGCCGATGTAGCGAAACTCTTCCTGGATTGATTTAATTGCATTCATTTTTATTAACCTCATCACTTGTATGTTTGGGCAGAGGCTACTTAAGTCTTGAAACTCTACTTCGGGTGCATAACTTGATATACTAATTACTTCGGAATCCACAACATGATACATACATATTTGTTTCGTTTTCAAAGGCAACCTACTGATCTTGAAGAACATCTGAAGAACATCCCGGATATGATGCAATTCATTCAGAACAAATTTGATTTCTGGGCTTCGTTGAGGTGAGGCCATTGAACACAACAGTCCGACGTGAAAGATAGCTTCCATGCAGTTCATTACTGTCTCAGCACAATCGGCCTCCTCCAGTTTCTGAGCTAATTGTTCATCTAATATCCCCAAGACCTTGTCAGGAATAGCCAATTCAACATGCTAATGAAGATCTAGCCCGCCATAGAACATGTCATTTGTTGCCCTTTTCCCTGTGAACATCTCGAGCAATAGGATGCCATAGCTGCAGACATCTCCTCTCGTTTGACACTTTTAACACCTGCACCATACTCTGCACAACTTTTTGCTTCAAATCAGTAAGATAGAAGATAATATAAGAAAACAAGAGCAATGAAAGATTTAATTAAACATCACCTGGAGGAATACATCCAACTGTTCCCTTAACTAGAACCGAGTAACTCTGATCAGGAATAAAACTAATTGATGACTCATTTAGCATCTTAGCTAATGCAAAGTCGGCCACATGAGCTACCATATCATCGTCTAGCAGAATATTGCTTGGTTTTAGGTCACAATGCACTATTGGGTGAAGATAGTTCAATGCTTCTGGTCTTCATTGCTTGATTGTTGTTTTCATTGCTGTCGTGCAACCATTGATCCAAGCTGCCACTGCTCATATATTGAAAGAGTAAAGCTTTAAAGCTGTTACCTTGATAGTCCACACTTCCACATTCAGTTAAGACCTTTACCAGGTTCCGATGCCTTATTTTTATCAAGGCTGAATGATCCTCCGACTAGAAAGTTAAGAGCCTTCACAGCTACAACTATGTTTCCTTCTTCAAATGTTGCCTTATGCACAGACCCATATTTTCCCGCACCAATTAAGCACTCGCTCGAGAAACCCTTTGTTGCTTGCACAAGATCTTGGTACGTTACCTTCCAAAGTTTTCCATCTGAAACATGCTTGCAAGATTGCATCATTTTTCTAGGTCTCTTTAGCCAAACCACCATGGCTAACAATTCAATCACCAAGAGTATAACAATTGAGCTAACGACAGGAATTTTATCTGCAAAGCCGAGCTGACATATTTTTTCTGCTGTCTTTTATAATTGGGCAATCATACAAGCGCAGATTTGGCAACCCCACAAATCTTACTGTTTCCATCCAATGAAATTGCGCTAGAATTTAGAAAAACTCCACCCTCTGGGACCTCTCCCTCAAAGTTGTTTAATGAAAGATTAAGAAGGCCTAGAGATTTGAAGCTCTCAAAAAATGGAGGTATAGGTCCAGACAAGTTGTTTTGTGATAGATCCAACAGCTCTAAAGACTTCAAGCTATTTAGTGACGATGGTATGACCCCTTGGAATTTGTTCCTCCCCAAGTACAACCTGCGCTAACTTTGGCAGGATCCTAAAGAATTGGTGATTTCTCCAGAGAAGTTGTTGTTAGCCACCAAGGTGTCGAAACTTCTCAGGTTTCCAATTTCCAAAGGCAGAGGACCACTGAGAAAGTTGAAGGAGAAGCCAAGATAAAGTGACAAGGAGGGAATTGCAAAGATTTCTTTGGGGATTGGTCCACTAAACTTATTCGCTTCGAGGCCAATGGTTTGAAGTTTGTCACACTGACCAATAGCAATAGGTATATTTCCTTCCATGTTGTTGCTACCTAAACCCAGAATGCTCAATTGACTGTAATTGCAGGTATTAGATGGAATCTTCCCTGTAAGCCTTTTTTGTGCCAAACCAAGCTATTGTAGCCTAGGAAGAGTCCAAATACTGGAAGGGATCTCACCTGTCAAAGAATTTATTTGAAGAACAATAAATTACAAGGCAACAAGATTTCCAATCCAGGAATGTTCCCGTATAGACTATTCTCTCCCAGTCCCAACCACGTAAGACGATTGGAGAGATTGGATAAGGACTCGGGCAAATGATCAGAGAGATTATTAAGCCTTGGTCCTATTTGTATCAATTCATTGCAGTTGGTAAGGGATGATATTACACTCAATTTTTCATCTTCTTGCAGGGGATTGATATTTAATTGAAGTATTTGAAGCCGACGATGCCTACCAAGATTGTTTGGCAATCTTCCACTAAAACTATTAGTTCCCAGGTAAATGCTATATAGTTCTGTTGCGTTACGAGAGTAGGTGGAAGAGATCCTGTAAACTGATTTCCACTAAGGAGGAGCTTTTGAAGTTTAGGGAAGCAGGAGACCAAGCTCTTGCGGAAGGCTACCACGTAGCCGATTTCCTGACAGAAAATGATTCTAAAGATGAGATATTGTAATACGGATAACGAAATTGTTCCAGTTAACAGATTGAATGCGAACTCCAGAGCTTTTTACTTTTGCAGTCTTCCTAACTTGGGGATGCCTGCTACTAAATTGTTTGCCCCAAAAGAGTCATACTCCGGATTTGAAAGGCTGGCAAGAGAGGGGGATGGTACCAGTCAGACGGTTCCATGTGAGCTTCAAATCAATCAGCGAAGGAAAGGTCGTAAGCTCCACGGGGAACTCCCCAACCAGCTGATTGTTAAGTCAATATAAGTCAGTTTATAACAGTAAGACAGATTAGCAGGGACCTCATCTTGCAACAAATTATGGCTCATATTAAATACTTCAAGCACAATCAATCGACCAAGCTCCTCGGGAATATGACCACCAAGATGGTTCTCTTGGAGGCTAATTCTTCTGAGAGAACTGAGATTACCCATGTGAGGCGAAATGGTTCCTTTCAAGCCACTCCTTTGCAGATTTAGTGATGTAACTCGGCGCTGGTGGCGGTGGCAGGTGATTCCTTGCCATTGACAGAAGTGGGAAGATTGGTTCCATGAGCTCAAGACCATACTGCTAGAGCCACAACTCTCGAGTTGGGCCTTGAAAGAAAGCAGCGAGGCTTGGTCAGTTTCGTCGCCGACATGCAGACCATTAGTAGCGAACAAAACAGAGTGACAACAGATCAGAGGAGAAGCCTTCAGAAAAAACTTCCAGCTCTAGCACACGGTTCGTAAGACCCCATTGATCTGAAGTGATTGAAGGGCATCAACATTGCAGGTACAAGGTGAATCTCACTAGCTTAGCAATATTGCTTGTTCACAAAAATGGGAAACCAGATGAAACCTTGGATGAATTTGGCTTGTATCATTACATGTAGCCGCTCATCTATCAGTTAATGCGAGTCTTCACTTTTGTAAAAAAATTGCTAGTCTTCCCTCGAGTATATATATTAGGCACTAAAGGAGTCATAAATAAAGACTTGTGGCCGAGATGAAAACGAGGAGGGAATTGGCGATCGGGGAAGGATGTTTCTGCAAGTCATGACTTGCCGGCGACGACCAAGCATAAACTTGGCTGTTATCCTTTTTAATAATAGTAAATAGCATGCATGATATACATGAATACGAATGATTCATCAAGCCTGATACACAGAGGTCAGCGGTAAAATTAGACAATGAATAAATCGAGGAGGTATCTTGTGCAAGTTGCAACTAAAGCACTGGCTGATACCAATTAATACATAAAAAGTCAATTAACTACAGTTTAAAAAGTCAATTAAACTACATTTTCATTTGCTAAAATTTTTAAGATACGACTAGAAGTACGCGAAGATCCACATCAAAATTGAGAAGAGTGGATAGATATTAATATCTTTAAACCAATCTTACAGCTCAAAACACACATCTTTCGATTCGATCATGCCCAAGGAATCAAAACACAACTGCTGGACCTCTCACAGATGACATAAAGAAAATCCAAGAATACAACAAAAACTACAAACTGATGACCTTATCAAATTGCTTCCTTTCTCTCTTTTTCATGTGTTCAAGCAGATAATTGCACGGTCGAATCTGTCAGGGTGTGAAAAAACCCAGAACGAATTTACATTTCCCTATTTTATATTGCATATATCCCACAGGTTACATGAACATATCAGACATAAAAACAAACAAGCATCAAAGATGAAGCATTATATAATCATCGGGATTCAAGAGGGAGGGAAGGGATAATAAAAAACCACCCAGTTCAAGAGGAAAGAAAGAAAGAAAGAAAGAAAAACCTCAATCAGAATTGGAAATAGCTCCCCAAAGAGGAGAACTCCTCCATGGCGGCGACGAACTCCAACACACCTCCAATCGCTCTCTGAACTTGGCTTCCTTCGTCTTGAGCATCAATGGCAGCGGAAAGATCACACCTTTCTCGACGCACATCCGATGACGGGGCTTGATCCGGTTGTCCAAACTGAAGGAGAAGTACTGCGGGAACTCCTTCAACTCCCTCAAATCCCTGCCCATTTCCACCACGAAGTAATCGAATTTGGGCTCGAAGTTGTCCTCAATGCTGTAGCAGAACAGCTGGGGGAACCTCCGGAACATGGACACGGCGTCGCGGCGGTGGAAGCCGATCCTCTCGAAGTAGTCGATCCGCGGGAGGAACTTCTCCTCGACGGAGCAGGAGAGGAGGTTGGAGTGGCGGGCGACGTCGGCGACGCCGAGGGACTGGAGGAAGAGGAGGGCGGGGCGGAGGCCGCGGTCGACGTCGGAGGCGAGGAGGCGGGGGCGGCGGGAGACGGCGCGACGGAGGAAGCGGGCGTCGACGCCGGCCTCGCGGAGGAGGAAGGTGAGAGAGGGGGAGGGAGGCGGCGGAGAGGGAGGGGATAGGAGGTCGGGGCACATGGAGAGGATGCGGCGGAAGTCGGCGGTGGAGAAGCCAAGGGATCGGAGGAGGCCGAGGGCGGAGCGGATGCCGGGGAGGGGCGCGGCCAGGGCGGGGGGTGGGCGGCCGCGAGGGCGAAGAGGTCCAAGCCCAAGGATTCGAGGTAGAGCACCTTTTCTCGGAAGTCGGCGGCAGAGATGGCGGGGGTGGGGGAGTGGATAGGGGATGGGAGAGGGAGGGAGACGGAGGGGTAAGACTTGGGGGGCTTGCGGGGGAGGGAAGTGGAAGTGGAAGTGGAAGGTGAAGCTGAAATGGGTGGCGTCGGTGGTAGGCGGAGGAGGGCCACTTTCATGGCGGCGGCGTCGTCGGCGGCGGTTACATCGTATCGAATCGGCGTGGATGGGGATAAGGCGGGGGTGATGACGAAGACCACTTTCATGGCGGTGGGGAAATCTCCCCCGCTGACCTGGATTTATCCTCCATTTTCCATTTTTCTTTCCTATCCATTTATTTTTCTTTTCTCTTTTTTTTTTAAAAAAAAGGAAAATATTTTTTTGAAGGAGCATTTTTCGATCAAAGCTTGATTGAGCCGAGTATAAAAATGAAGCAAACTTGATTTGATGGATCCCTCTTTTAACGTGCATTATTTTATCTTCTTCTTTTTATACAAAACATATTATTAGATTAAAGCAAATCAAAATTCGATTTATCTCATCTTATTAGCTCGGATTCAAATAAAAGTAAAGCAAATTAAGTTTGTCTGAGCACGAATTAACTCAAATCAGCTCATATAGTTATATTGTTGAGTCGACTTGAAGAAAATGCAACAGAAGGTAAACAAAACTCAACTCAGCTCACTTGCCTCTTTTATGGCTCATCAAACCATGTCGCATCATTGAATAAGATTAGTCGTGTTTTCGTTCACAAGCAAACAACCTTTATTTATGAGAAAAAATATATATTCATGAGTGGGTTTTTAATTGATTTAATTCGTGGGCGAATGTAATTCATATTTGGCTCACGTTCATATCCACAAGATTAAAAGATATGGGTTTTGAAAAAAAAAGGTTAAAATAAATAGGATGATGGTGGGAAAAAAAACACAGTATTGCCATGTAGAAAGAGCATAGCAAGCAGCCATAATAATTCCATCAAATGTTGAACGGATGGTTTCACTATTGTTCCCAAGCGTCTGGTGGTCTGTGCTTTTGCAAAAGTAAACACATAACCAGTAGTTGATCGTCGCTTGTCCAAATCACCAGCGTAGTCAGAGTCACAATACCCAATTACATACTGACCATCCTTATCATCCTGCTGAAATACTAATCCAACATCTAAGGTATCTAGAATATACCGTAGAATCCATTTCACAGCTTGCCAATGCTCCTTTCCAGGATCATGCATATACCTGCTCACAACCCCAACTGCCTGTGAAATATCGGGCCTTGAACAAACCATTGCATACATCAAGCTACCAATAGCACTTGCATACGGTACTTTTGCCATGTATTCCCGTTCTGCATCATTCTTTGGTGACATGGAAGCACTAAGCTTGAAATGAGGAGCAAGTGGTGTACTAACTGGTTTTGACTTCTCATTTATGCCAAAACGTTTTAGTACCTTCCTCAGATATTCTTTCTGAGACAAACAAAGCCTCCCCAATTTCCTGTCTCTAGATATCTCCATGCCGAGAATCTTCTTTGCTTCACCAAGATCCTTCATTTCAAACTCCCTATTCAATTGAGTCTTTAACTTCTCTATTTCTGTCTGACTCTTGGAAGCTATCAGCATATCATCAACATAAAGAAGAAGATATATATAGGATCCATCTTGTAGCTTGCGCAAGTACACACAGTGATCATATTTGCTCCTTGAGTACTTCTGCCCTATCATGAACTTGTCAAATCGCTTGTACCACTGCCTCGGAGATTGCTTCAATCCATATAGCGATTTGTCCAATTTGCACACCATCTTTTCTTTTCCATCAACTTTGAATCCATCTGGCTGAGACATATAGATTTCCTCTTCCAAGTCTCCATGTAAAAATGCAGTTTTTACATCCATCTGAACTAGTTCCAAATCCAATTGTGCCACCAAAGCCAATAAAATTCTAATGGAGGAATGCTTTACAACTGGAGAAAATACTTCATTATAATCAACTCCCTCCTTTTGAGCGTAGCCTTTAGCCACCAATCTTGCTTTGTAGCGAACATTATCCTTGTCAGGAAATCCATCTTTCTTTGCATATACCCATTTGCACCCAATTGCCTTCTTTCCCTTCGGAAGACTAGCTAGTTTCCATGTCTGATTCTTTTGAAGGGACTGCATTTCTTCTTTCATGGCAATCCTCCACTTTTCTTGTTCTGAACTTTGAACTGCTTCATTATAAGTGGCAGGAACATCATCAGTTGCAATTGGTGCTGTAGAAGAGACCATATCAGCATAGCGGGCAGGTTTTCTAATGGTTCTCTTTCCCTTCCTTTGTGCAATTGATTCATGTTGATGTGGAGGTTCTTGGGTCTGAACCTCTTCTTCATTTGACTCTTCTTCTACCACAGGAGAGTCATCATCAGTTTCTGCATCTGCTGGGACCATTCTGTTGCCATCAATCTCCACCTGTTTGGGAGTACCATCTGTTTGCTTCATATTTTCAGAAGTTACCTTTCTCAACATGGTAGATTCATCAAAGGTAACATCCCTGCTGAAGATTACTTTCTTTGTTTCTGGACACCAAAGACGATAGCCTTTCACACCAGAGGTGATCCCCATAAATATTGCCTTCTTTGCTCTTGGATCCAGCTTTGATTCCTTAACATGGTAATATGCAGTGGAACCAAACACATGTAAGGAATTATAATCTGTAGCAGGCTTTCCAGACCATTTCTCCAATGGAGTTTTACCACCAATAGCAGTAGATGGTAAACGATTAATAAGGTGACAAGCATATACCAAAGCCTCAGCCCAAAATTCTTTGCCCAACCCAGCATTGGACAACATACACCGAACTTTCTCCAGCAAAGTTCGATTCATTCGCTCTGCCACCCCATTCTGTTGTGGTGTATTTCTGACAGTGAAGTGTCTGACAATACCTTCATCTTCACAGACCTTTTGAAATGGATCATTTTTGAATTCTCCACCATTGTCTGTACGAAGACGTTTGACTCTTCTGCCTGTTTGAGTCTCCACCATCTTTTTCCATTTCAGGAAAATTCCCAACACTTCATCCTTCGTCTTCATCGTATATACCCAAACTCTCCGGGAAAAATCATCAACAAGGGAAACATAATAGTGTTTACCTCCCAACGAAGTTGTCTTGGAAGGCCCCCACACATCTGAGTGAACATAATCCAAAATACCCTCAGTATCATGGATTGTTGTTCCAAATTTCACCCTTGTTTTCTTCCCTTTGATACAGTGCTCGCAAAAATCTATTTTGCAAGCCCGAGCTCCTTTTAATAATCCTTGATCTATCAATAGTTTCAAAGATTTTTCTCCAGCATGCCCCAAGCGCATATGCCATAACCTAGTTGCTTCTGACTCCTGATCATCAGTAGGAGTTGCTGTCGCTGCTGCTTCCCCAACAATTGTACTACCCATAAAGTAATACACATTGTTTCTTCTTCGGATCCCCTTCATTATCACAAGTGCACCAGAGATGATCCTCATTATCCCATCTTTCGCCCTTACTTCGAAACCTTTTGACTCTAAGGTTCCCACAGAGATGAGATTCTTCATCAAATCTGGCACATAATGAACCCCAGTTAAGATTCTGGTTGATCCATCATGATTCCTCAAGTGAATTGAACCAACTCCATATGTGACAAGAGGGGCATTATTTGCTGTGTAGACAATTCCACCCTTTAGTTCTTTAAAATCAAAGAACCATTCTCGATTGGGCGTCATATGATGGCTACAAGCAGAATCTAGCAACCATGCACTAGAATTGCTAGTTGATGCAGCAATTGAAAGGTCTGAGTCTGCATCATCACACTCAGCAACATTTGCAGCAGCTTTTTCCTTATCAGATTTGCCTTTATTTTTCAGCTTGGGACAATCTTTCTTCCAATGCCCTTTTTCTCGACAAAAGGCACATTCATCTTTACTTGGTCTGGACTTTGACTTCGACCTTCCCCTTCTTCCTTTGTTCTGACTCTGCGATCGGCCTCTATCCACAACAAGAGCTTCTGCTTCTGCACTTGTATTTTCTTGCTTTTCTTTCTTTCTTAATTCATAACTATACAAGGCAGCAGTTACTTCACTAAGAGACACAACAGCCTTCCCATGAAGTAGAGTAGTTTCAAGAAACTCAAATTCATGAGGAAGTGATCCCAACAACATCAGAGCCAAATCTTCATCTTCAAAAGTCACATCCATATTCACCAGATCAGTTACTAGCTGATTGAAGCTAGTAATATGATCATTCAGAGAGGTACCAGGAACATAATTGAAGCGGAACAATCTCTTTTTCATATAGAGCTTGTTTTGACTGCTTTTCTTCAAGAATTTCTCCTCCAGTGCCTTCCACAATTTACTTGCAGAAGTTTCTTTAGAAAATGCATACCTCTGCTCTCTAGAAAGACACGTTCGAATGGTACCACATGCCAATCTATTTATTGTCTTCCATTCTTTCTCCTCAACATCATCCGGTTTCTCTTCTTCAATGGCAATGTCTAGACCCTGTTGAAAAAGGGCATCCAGAACCTCACTTTGCCACATGCCAAAATGACCGGTACCATCAAAAATCTCCACTGCAAATCTTGCATTTGTCACAGTAGTTCTTGCCAAAATTGAAGATGAAGCTGTGACCTTCGATGTGGATTCTTTTGGGTTGTCTGCCATTTCTGCTACAAAGTCTATTTAATAGCTGTTAATGCGGAATACCAACTAGCCCAAGGAAATTTTTCTGATGTGGAAGATCAGCGTAAGCCGCAACCACAGAGCATACTAAAATAAACCAAGAGCTCAAAATGTCAACTGGCCCAAGGAAATTTTTCTGATGTGGAAGATCAGCGTAAGCCGCAACCACAGAGCATACTAAAATAAACCTTGCTCTTGATACCAATTGTTGTGAAAACTGGGTAATTTTCACCAAAGATAACTAGTTCACTTTGAGAACTATTACCTAGATGACTAGCGTGAAAACTATTGTACTAAAAATTACCCCAAGATAAAATTCCCAGGAAAGTGTGGTGGGACACACGGTCCGCTTAAAAACCAACTCCTAGACAGAATTTTATCAAGTAATTTAAATAGCACAATAATTAACAACAACTATACCCGACAATAGCTATTAAATAGACATAAAAGGAACAAAAAGAACACCGGAATTTAACGAGGCTTACGTCCTCGGACACTACAAAAATAATATTTCAATAATCAAAGAAATATTACAAAAGGAGAGAAAGAAAACAATTTACCAAAGAAAGAAGGATGACAATTTTGGGATGTCAAGAACCAAAGGGGAGGAGCCTTATTTATAGGGAGAGGACTCCTCCCAAACCCACAAAACTTTAGATGTGGGACTTGATTTTGGCGTACAACAGGAATAAAGCTAGAGCTGTCTCAAAGAAATTGTCAAAT